>PVJH01004403.1:0-125993 GCA_004026705.1 Nesogale talazaci
AGGAGCGACAGGCAAGGGAGAGAAAGGCATGAGGATGACAAAGAGATGTCCCCTTGAATGCTTGGTTCACCAGCCACCTCACAGTCTGAGCACACAGGCCAACAGCTCCCAGCACCCGTTTCTGTCCCTAAGAGTCATGATGGCAGCCTTAAATACTGAATTCCCTCTCCTTCAGCAGTGCTTACCTCTCTGTCGGGTAGGTAGCAAGAAAGCGTTGGGTGGCAGAGTGGAATGACTGGCGTCCTTTATGAAGAAGGGAATGAAAGACTAATGATTACTAGCCTCTTGCCCTCATCTGAAGCCAGATGAGGCTTTCCATGAACCATGGGTAGTTTATGGGGATCTGCCCTATACGGAGTTCCATACAGTCGTTACATTGTAGAAACGAGACCTTTTCTAAAACTCACTCGTTGTGTAACGAGCGCTAACCAGCCCTCTCGACGTCCCTGCAAATGCCGACATACTCCCCTCCGTTGTTAGGTAGCATTGAGTTGGTCCCAACCATGGTGACCCTGTATACGACAGAACAAAACACTGCTGCCCTGCGCCAACCTCACGATTGTCCCTATGCCTGAGCCCCTTGTTGGAGCCACAGTGGCAATCTGTCTCCTTGAGGGCCTGCTTCTTTTTCACTGTCCCTCTACTGTAGCAAACACGATTTCCCTCTCCAGTGACTGGTCTCCCCGGACAACATGTCCAAAGTATGTCAGAAGAAAGCTCGACTTCTTTGCCACTAAGGGACATTCTGGTCGCCCTTCTTCTAAGACAGAGTGTTTATCCTTGTCACACAGTCCCTGGCACGCTCAGTATTCTTGTCCAGCGCCACAGTTCCAAAGCACCAATTCTTCTTGGGGCTTCCTTACTTAACATCCACTGGTCACCTGCATATGAGGCTATTAAAAATACCATGGCCTGGGTCAGGCACACCTGAGTCCTCACAGTAATATCCTTGCCTTTCAGGACTCTCAAGGGGTCTTGTGTAGCAGATTTACCAAAGGCAGCTCACCCTTTGATCTTTTTGACTGCTGCTTCCATGAGCATCGATCATGGATCCAAGCAAGAAACCCCCCTTCACAACTTCCATCTTGTCTGCATTCATCAGTATATTACCAATGGGTCCAGTGGTGAGGATTCCAGTCTTCTTTACGTTGCGTGGAGATCTGTATTATTTTGAAGTGATACAGAAGGTTTTCAGTGACTCCTTCCTCCGAGTGGGCAGTTGATTCCTTCTTTGTAGCCTCTTCACCCGGAAGCCTCAGTGAGACCTGTCCACTTGGGGTGACTCTGCTGGCATTTGAAATACCAGTGACGTAGCTTTTGGCATCACAGCGACACACACCCCCACCACAGTACCACAAGCTGACAGATGCATGGTGGATGACATAGCACCGTCATCCTATCTTTTCGTGGCCTTACTCCAGAATTGGAAAGGTGGTAGTTCCCGAGAGGTTGTGTTGCACGTTTTTAATCGAGGCGATCTCGCACACTCCTTTGAGTGTCAGACGAAAGTCTGTGGATGCGTTTTGAGGGAGCCTAAGTGGAGCCGTGGGGTCCTTGCTGAGCCCGAGTTCAAACCACCCACTAGCCACTCCTTGAGAACATCTGTTTATTTCCGGAGGCTGGTGACCTCCCTTGACCTGCAGCGCCATCCTCATCTAGCCCTGCAGGGTCCCTGTGAATGGCAACCTCTGGAGGGCCGGGACCGACACTTAAAAGAACCACACGTGCCCAACTCTGACTGCAGGGCCACCTCCTGCACGACAGAGTGGAGCGGCTTCTCATCGCAGAAGCAGACCCTCAGGCCTTCCTCGCTGCCCCGAGGGGTTGATGCACCGAGGGCTTGATTCGTAGGGCTTATGGGCTGGGCCACTCACCCCAAGCTCAGCCTTTCCAACTCGCCAACTGCTCCTGGGGAGACAGAGGAAGCTTGCGTCTCCCAGGAAGGGTTTGGGACTCAGAATCCTGCAGGGGCCCCGTGAGTCGGCACCGCACACACTCACCAACAGTGAGTTTGAGCTGTTTTGTTTTCAGGGACGCTTGTTTGTGTGCACCCCCACCCCTTACCCCACCCGGCCGGCAGGTTCTCTCAGCTTCTAGGGACCCTGTGGATCTTTATTCCATCAGTGGCCCGTGGGTCCGCATCACCGATTTTGTGGCTAGAAGCTCAGCTTTCCTGGGATAACACCAATAAGGTCATGGACATTTTAAAGAGAAGTTATAGCTGAATTTTGGATGCAGGAAAAGCGGAACAAAGAAAGCCAATAGAAGAGGCTCCAGGTAGTAGCCGCTGCCAGCTGGCATGGTCCACCAGCAAAGGGGACAGAGAAGAAGTAAGGAAACCCATCTCAGACCCCGTGGTGGCCATTTGAAAGTCGTCCCTGGGATACTCTTCTGGCATAGAGGCTAACCCTGGGTAAGCAGCTAGAATAAACTTCTACAATATGTGATGCCGGGTCTGAAAGGACCGTTTTCAAGGGAAAAGGCAGCCACTTCCTAAAAGGGTGCTCGAACCACTGCACTCCCACACTTCCCGAGCTAGGTCGTTTCCAGTAGGGCCGGAAGAGCCAGAGTCAGGTCTGCGTCTGACCTCCAGTGGCAGGGACTGTGAGGGGCGGCTGCTGGGCTCCGGGGGAGGGTGCGCTCCCCGCTGGAGTACCGAGAGGGCCAGCATTCCACGAGGTGCCAGAAGAGTCTGGAGTGCCCAAGCTGCACATCGCTCTGCAGGGGCCTGAGTTGGAAGAACAGGACTTTGGGAACATGCATCCCTGACCTAAGGGCGAGCAGTGTGAAAGACCCAGCAAACTGGCAAGAACACCCCTGCAAGCCGCTCCCCGCTCCAGTGTGTGGGATCGCCAGGCGCTGTCACCGAGGTGACGGCTGTGGGTTTGGTAATGTGGGTTTAATGGCAGATTTCCTGTATTTAAGGACTCTCTGACCTCATGACAGAGGCAAGCGCTGTGTGTCATGTAGCGTCGCATGTCATGAGTCGCCCGCTTCACCACGGGGGGAACACGTTCCGTGGCGATTAGATGTGACATCTAATTAGATTAGATTGAAGATGCGAGGTTGGGAAGCTCAAGGGACATTCAGGGAATCAGGCTTGAGATTGGGTTGCGGAAGGGGCCAGGCGTGTGGGCATAGGGATAAGGCATTTGTGGAGGGGGCAGCAGGAGGTTGGGTGGGGGCATCTGACGTCATCCGACATGGGGAGCCGGTTATCGTTTGGAAACCTTCCGGCCAACGAAGCGATGATGATGATGATGATGATGATGATGATGATGATATAGCATGCTAGGCAAGAAGGGAAACCCGTCGTCCACGCATGCTTGAGTGACACGTGATTGTGAGACCCCGCGGATGTCTGACTGGATGATGGGAGATTGCGGGAACAAGGAGTGAATGGATGATGAGGGGAGTGAGCGAGTCATCGAATGAGTGCCGCATGAGTGAGGAAAGGGAAAGATGAGTGAAGGCTTCCGCGGGAGAAATCCCCATGTGCACAGATCAGAGAGGGGGCTGCAGATGGGGTGGGTTCTGTTTTGACTCAGCTCCTGCTTTCTCGCAGGGATAATGCAGCCTCTACGACTGTGAGGGCCTGATGGGAAAATAGCCCCCTGGGTGGACATTCACGTTAACAAGTATTACCTGAGATTTTTCTCACACAGTACACTGGTGGCTTGAGGGGTGGCCCGCTGACTGCTGCGAGGTCAGCAGTTCAAGTCCAGCAGCCGTTTCGTGACAGCAGGATGAGGCGGCTTGCTCCTGTAGAGATCGAGGGTCTCAGCAGCAGCCCCTGCGAGCCACGAGGGTGGCTGGGAGCTAGGATTGAGTCATTAGCAGCAGGGTTCCCTTTGCCGTTGGCATTTTAAAGCACGTCCACTCACATGCCTGCGTGCTGCCATTTGTGCAAGCCGCAGCCTCATCGAATTAATCATGGTTAAAATGTCCGAGCCCCTGGCCAGGTACGAGCAAGTATTTTCGTTACATCTTGGGGTCATGGCAGTGTGGGCCGATGTGGTCAGAAGCAGGAGCGACTCGTCAGGATGTAGGTGATGTTAAAGAAATAGACGGTGGTTCTTTGTATTGGGGGCTCTTGCAGCCCTTATAACAACCACCATCACGATCCCTAAGTACATCAATTGTATGCAGGCCACATTTGCACACTTGTTGTCATCAACACTCTCAAAACATTCTCCCGTAGGTCCCCAGTACCAGCTCCCTGTATTTCCCACCCCTCCCTCATGAACCCTTCAGGATTTCCAGATTGTTGTTACTTTTTCATATCGTACACTGTCCAGTGTGTCCCTTCAGTCACGTCCATGCCCCAGAAAGGTGGTTATATGGAGACCCCAGAAATTGGTTCCCCCTTCCGATTCCTCCCTCCCTCCACCCTCCCAGTATCACCACTCCCACCATTAGTTCTGAGGGACCATCTATCCTAAGTTCCCCTGGGTTCCAGCTCCAGTGTACATCCTCTGGTCTAGCTGGATCTGTCAGGTAGAATTGAGGAAAGTTGCACATTTCATTGTTACTACACTGTGCCTTAACTGTCTCATCTCGTAGCCGGTGGTTCTTACAGCCAATGACTCCCCTCTCCTCTCCAGGCAAATCCTTCCCGGGCACACAGAATTTCCACTTGGAAGTCGGCCTCATCATCCTCTCGGTCGTCTTTGCCGTCTGCCTTCTCGCGTGCCTCCTGGGAGTGGCCCTCCGCAAGTTTAAGAGGCGCAACCAGGAGCGCCTCAACCCCAGAGACGTGGAGTACGGCACCATCGAGGGCCTCATCACCGCCAACGTTGGAGACAGTACGTTAGCGGTGAGTGGGCAGGTCCCCCCGGGGAGGCCCTCGCATCAGTGGCATCAGAGGTGGCATCAGTCCCTTTTGCAGGGTGCAAACCCTAACTGGTAACTGGCATTGACGGGCCTGTGTCACCCACCCGCCTGCGGCTGGTCTCTCTTGTTTACGCATCCACTGACACCGCTTCGGCCTTCTCTATTGGCATGCGTCTGTTTTAGGCGTTGTGGATACTGCCGAACATACGGGATTTAGTGTAGCAGAGTCTTGGTATACCGTTAATTTTCTTTGGGGAGTAAGGGGAAAGGGATTGAGAATAAATGCCTCTGATGGGGGCCGGTGGGAGGGGGTGCCTTCGGAGTTTTATGGTGCTCAGTTAACCGTTTTTGGAACAACAGTGCTCATCCCAAACACCTTTGCTTAATATTAGGAAAAAACCAAACTCTCCTTTCCAGATTATTTCAACACTTTGGATATAAACTTTACAAACTCTGACCACCTGAAGAAAGCAGCTATGATGGTTTTCATGCTCCTGTGCTGCCCCCTTGTGGAGGGCAGTCAGTCGCTTCCACCCGTGTCTGTCCAGTGGAAATTTGGGCGCCTCGGACGGTTTCCCTTAGCGACCACATTCAAAAGTGGAAGAAGAAACACACCAACCTAATTTGAACAATCCGCTGTATTTAATACAATAACGCCAGGGCTTTTTCAGCATGTAAAATAGCAGTGTCGGCGGTTTTTAAATTCTCTCTTTTAATGGAGTCTTTGAGATCTGGAGTGTGCGTTATGTTCTAAGGGAGCCTGGGGTACCCTGCACGATGGAAAGAAAGGTTGGTGGCCCCTTCTACCCACTGAGGGCCGGGGCTCCTCAGAAGCAAGGCCTGCAGTCTGCTTCCCAACGTCCCAGCTGTGAAACCTCCACGTGGCAGACCTACTCTGTACACCTGGGTTGATAACAACAACCCAGTGTAACGGTTTGTACACTTGCAGCCTCTTCCCAGTGCAGACCAGCCAGGAGTCCCTGACTTTCCCTGGAAACAGTGTGGCTTATGGCTACCGTATTGGATACGTAGAAACCAATCACAATTCCCCTATTGGATACATTGAAACCAATCAAAATTCCGGTGTTCGGTACTTCAAGTCTTACATGGTAAAAAGTCACTATCCTTTCTGTCGTCGAAGAAATTGTCAAATGCTAGTCTTGAAGAAACCCGATTTTAAGTGAGCAGCAGTAGATTTATGTAAACATTTTAAAAGGGGGTAATGATAATCTAAATTTTTACCGTGCTGTCAATGCCTATTTCAAAAGAGGTGAAAATCCACGTTAAGAGGTGTTAACAATATACCCACACCAAAATAAGACTTTGCCCTTGAATCCAAAGACAAGCAAAGGCAGACCTTTCTGATATGATTCAAGGTCATTTAAGCCACCCATGTTCATGTTTCACCTCAGACCATCTTGTATTTAACTTTGCTTGGCTAGAAGACTAATTCAAAGGTGTCTCAACGTTGAACGTTTACTTGGGTATAAAAATTAACTGGCAACTTTTTTCTGTTTGGAGAAGATTTCTCTCTCCAGTGGCCATCTTTGTAGATCAGGAAAAAAGTTGCTGGGCACACTCTTGGCAATTGTCAAAGCTTTAGGTGGAGGCTGTTAAAGACTGGGATCTACCCTGTATCCAGTCCCCTTCCCATCGCTGGGCCACCCTTCAAGTGCATTTTCAGTAAGAAAAAGGATTTTACAATCTTGAGATTCCTTTTGCCTACTTAACTTAAATCGTAGTACAGCAAAACTGGGAAAAGAGGATATAAGGACATTCTATTTCAAAAAAGTAAAGAACGACTGTTTTTCTGCCTAAACTATACATAGCATTCTATTTCAAGTTTTAAGGGAAATCAAATGAGTTTATTGAGTTAGTAGCATGAGGATGAATTTTGACAAAGCCCTAGCAAAGCGATTCTAAAATAGATTAGTCAGAACTTCATGGCAAAGAGCTTGCTAACCTAACTAATTACCCAGGGCAATGAGAGGAACACCGAGCATAAACTCCTATGAGTATTTTGAAAGAGGACTGGGAGGGTAGGCCAAAATCGTCTTCTAAACTCAGCCATATGACATCACAATAGGTCACAAAGCAATGGCACGGTGAAGGTAACTGTTATCAACGTGGTCAGTAAGAGTCTGTGTGCTTGTTATTTAAAAGACAGGCGCATTTGCAGGATGCAACAAAATGTTCCCTCGACTCAAATCAACCCTCTGCCCAGAAGTGGGCAGGGGAACGCTGACAATCTGGAATTTGTCAGTGTCTGTTCCCCTGTAAGTTTCAAAAATGGTTTATCCATGATGAAATGTATGCACAGGGTTGTACATTAGGAAAAAGGAGTGCTCATTTAATTTTCAGACATCCAAGAAAACCCCCGAATGAATAGGAAAAGGGACTGTGGAAAGAAGGGATGGGAAGTGGGGGTGCCACAAGCCCCCTTTCTGGTCGATCCCCCGTCGTGGGGCTCTCCGCTTCTTCCATGGGCTGCTCCGTGTGGAGTCATTGTGCAGACCGACTCCCATCCTCTGAAGATGTGACAGAAGGAGGCCTTCCAACGAACCATTATGTTTCCTCAACAGAACGCTTAAAGCTTTGGGGGAAGAATGAATTTGGTGGGGAATACGATGCACCGGGTTGCCACCACCTCCCCGTCGCCAGGGGTGCCATGTTGGTTAGAGATAATCCGTCCCTGATCGTCTTCTGCAGTCAGTTTCACAAGGCGAGGAAGAAAGGACGATGTCTGTGCCAATTACTGGGTCATCCCCATCCCACCCCCTGAACCAGCCCTGAGACCAGGCATCACTTGTAGAAATAGGTTTGCCATACTGGTCTTATTTTAGTTTAAAAAATGAACCGTGGTCGGATAGATATCGCCAAGGTGCTGCCTCGGTCATTTTCCCATGTGTCCTCAGTCTCGCTCATGGAATCGCCATGACAACTTTGCTTCTAATGAGCATCTTGCTTCTTTCTCTGGGCTTTGTGGATGGACCACGTGGACAAGTGACACCAGGCTGGCCTTGGGTTGCTCTTCTGTGCCTCACTCAGGTGGCCACTGGCCAGGTCGTCCACTCTGGCTGCAGTGTACCCCCGTGAGGGCCCAGATGGCCATGGAGAGCCCCTCAGGACATATCCCCCTTCTTCAGAGCTTCCAACTTGTTGCGGCAAAGACAGTGGGTTACGGGAGGGTTGGTTCTCTGAGAGCAGCAGTGTGTGGTAAATTGTGCCCAGCGCCCTGAGTGCAAGAAATTTTTCCTTCCCCTTTCTGCTCCACTCGCTAATCTTTCCACCGTTTCTGCGTTCGATCGGGTCTGCTTCTTGAGCTTTCTTTCTGATTTGCACACCCGATTTTGTCAGCTCAGCTTTCTGCATTGTATTCTGAAACACGGGCCTTCAAGGGAGGGTCGTGGCTCTCAGACCTCTGGGTCAAGAGACCTCTGATGTCGCAGGGAAGAAATACAAGCTGTTCCCCAACGGTGCTAACGGGCCAGCGGTCAGTGCCCTCTGCCGTCTGTGTGAGTTACGACAGCGCATATGCCAGTACTGGACACCGGATGCTCCTTCTCACCAGCTTGCTCTCCTCTGTGTCTCCACCACAGGATTTACTGGACCATTCGTGTACATCAGGAAGTGGCTCTGGGCTTCCTTTCCTCGTTCAAAGAACAGTGGCCCGACAGATCACGCTGCTGGAGTGTGTCGGTTGGTAATACTTCGTCCCTTTCTTCGGGGGTTCAGTGGTGCCTACCAGGGCCAGGCATAGTTCGAGCAACAGGGTCGAGCTTGGGGAATAGACTCCTCCTTCTTAGTGCCTCTTGCTTCCTTTTGAGATTTCAGAAGATGTGAGCTAGGTAGCCATGTGGTGCGACGACTTTACTTTATTCCTGTTTGAGCCCCCAAACTCATCGCAGCTCTCATTCAGGGAGCGTGTCATTCATTAGTACAGAGAGTGGGTGGGCAAAGCTTTGGGTTGCAGGTAGGCCCTTGGGGATGAAGGAAATGCCAGAAAAATGAATTGATACAGCTGTGCCTGGCCATAGGTATGATGATTGGAGGAAAGTAGGTTTGGGAGATAATAAACTTGCTTATTATAAGTCTCTAATTCCTCTTATCTTGCCTTTCTTTTAAAAATCATTAAACAAATTTTTATCACAGGAACCTTTAGGGCTTCTTTAGTTAGAGAAAGGCTATGTGCATTTCTCTGTGGCCTCTGCTGTTTTTCCCACATGTGAGCGTGTGATCTGTAGATGTAAGCATGATGTGTCTACCACTCCCCCCCTCCATTGCCAAGCTGCATTCACACATATCTGTGTTTTAAAGGATTGTGTGGCAGCCTACTGAAGAATTAGACAAATTTCAACAATACAGGAAAAAAGAATTTTTTTTTTTCACACATTGCTGCTTTGAAATGATTTTCTTGAAGTGAATTCTCAGGAGTTGTGGTTTTTGGACCAAAATTTGTGTTTCTTTTTGTTTAGTGGCTTTCCTTTTAAATTGTCCACTATTCTCTGGGAAGATTAAGCCAAGTGCTTTTTTTTTTTAAAGTTTGATTTGTATTCCTTTTATGTGACGGGTGCTTGGCAGTTGTCTGCAGATTTCACCTTCCGGTGGCAAGCCAGAAAGACAGCAGTGGCATGACTGGGTTCTCCAGAAACTTTCCAAAGGTTTCTGTGGTGTGGGCTAGAGGTCACTGCCAGCTCATGTTTTTATTTTAGGAGGCAGCTGCCCATCATCAGCTGCCCTTAGCGGTGGGCTGCTGCTCTCTGATCTTTTCTTTCTGCTTTTATGGAAATGGCAGTGTTCCCCAAGCCCAGGGGTGGAGGGGAGGATGGGAAGAAGGAAGAGCAGCCTCTTAGACCTGCAGCACCGACAGTGGCCATTCTCCTCACCCCCAGTCGTCGCCTGAGAGAAAGAGGTGTGATTCCCACCAGGGCCGTTCTACTGGCAAAGCATTCGTTCTATGGATTTGTCTGGTTGATCTTGGCTCTTCTGCCCCTTGCCCAGCCAGCATTCACAAAGCAGCACTCTGTCTCAAGCTCTAATCCCAGAGTCCAAAGGACAAAAGTAAGATTGCATCCTGAAAATATATATATCCTGCTTCTGGTTGGACTGATTCGATTGGCATCAATATTTTGGGGTGGGAGAATCGCATGAAGCCAAGGGCAGTTTTTTTGATGGTTTAATGCTAAACGCTTGCAGCTTCTAGTCTGTGGTCATGTGTCTAGTCTTGAACAGAAAGAGGTGACGGAAGTGGCAGAGTGTGCCAATGTTCTGGGTTCCAAAAGTGTCAAGTTGTAGTCATCAGTCATTCACAGGTGGTGATCAGGAAAACCCCCAAATTCTGGTGTCTTAGGGTATCCTTGGAGGGGGTCCTCGTGATCAGGCCCTTGGACGTGGAGCTCTGCTTCTTTCTTAGGGCCTTCTGAGTCAGGTGGAATTTGAACAGAGCACATGGTAACATGAAACATCGCAAAGCCACGAAAGAGGCTTCCATTTCCACACATCTGCCCTGCTGTGCATCTGCTGCTGTTCTGTAAACGGAGGGGAGACAACTATATCGTCATGTTCACCGGGATAACTCCGGGGAACACAAGTTCCCATTCCTCACGAGAACCAGAAAGCAGCAGAGAAAGAAACAGAAGCCAGAGCCAGGAAAAGGGGCGCAGACTTTCCCTGGCCACTGGTGTTGCAGCGCCTTAGCCCTAGCCTTGAGGTTGAGTGATCAAGACTGGGCAGGTGCTGTAAATTCATTAAAATTCATTGTGTGCATCCGTCAGACCTGGCGGTGGCCCCCAGTGAGCAAATTTGCCATGGGCAGATGCAGTAAATGTGTTAAAATTCATTGTGGCCCCCAGTGAGCAAATTTGCCATAGATTTGGATTCGAGTGAAAACTAAATTCACCGCTGTGCAGTCGATTCTGAATCATGGCGACCCTATTGGACAGAGCAACAAGCGCCCCGGTGGGTTTCCAAGACTGTAAATCTTCAAAGCGTAGAAAGCCTCCTCTTCCTCCTGTGGAACAAATGGTGATCTCGAACTCCTCACTGTGTGGTTAGTGTTCCGGCCAGCACAACCACTAGCCACCAAGGCCCCAGTGTAGGATTAGCCATCGGTCCTTCACATTGAAAGGGGCCCAGGTGATGCTGAGGGAGAGGTATTGGCTTGCAAACTGCAAGGACGGCAGTTCAAACCCTCTAAGCACTCTGATAGAGAGACAGACAGACACAGAGAAGACAGAGGGGAAAGGAGGGAGGGAGGAGAGAGAAAGAGAGAGAATGAGAATGAATTAGTTTGATTGCTCCTGGAAGGTGTTGTGTAAAATGCCTGTTTAGTGTGTAAAGATGGGGCTCCGCCCTTTGCTTGGTTCTAAGTGTGTATGGAATGCTAAGATAGGACAGAGTAGTAGCAGTGATCAGACAAATGGAACTGGTGGGGAGACGGAAATATGGTTGTGAAATAAAACTCAGTATTTTAATAATAATTAATAATAATAAAAATAAAAATCTACAGCCTGGGAAGCCCCAGATAGGTTCCTGAAAATCAGAATGAGGTTGGGGGCAGTGGGCTTGGTTTGGCTATTTCACAGCGACGCTACTTCTTGGCCCAGAATTTAGAGTTAGCACTCCGGATTACGTTTCAGGTGTGTCAGCTGGGCAGACGTGCCTTCTCGTCCCGTGTTTGGGTTCTTGGTGGCTTAGTTTGTCAGCCAGGAGCTGGTTTCCGGATGGGCAGGTGGTGCTGTAGCTGTTGCTCACGAGCTGCATTTCCCAGCAGCCTCGGGAGACGGCCCGCTGCCCTGCACGTGGTCGCTCCTTCAGCGTGGGCATCTAGGTGCCTCGGATGTCGTTACCCCTGATTATAGCCTGTGCTGATCCCCATCGTCTCGTGGTAATTACCTCCTCCACCCCACCTCCCCGATCATCCCTACCTATAATTAATGGAGAGAATGGAAGCAGAGCCGGGCGTTGACACAGCTGTCACATGTGTGGCCGCTGCAGGGGGAGGGCGTGCATCAGATGTTCGGATCAAAACTAGGCGCCCCACGTTCTTGTCGAGAGTGCCATCTTCCCAGGGGTCTTTCCAGCGCAGCCCACTTGTGACATCACAGGGACGATCTGTGGAGCAAATACCCACGACCAATGTCAGAAATCAGTGCGGCTCAGGGATTATGTGTTTAAGGCTTCGCAAATCCTCTTTGGAAAAGATCTTCCGCCTGCAAATCCTTGGGAAAGGAGGGGCGGGGGCTGCTTGCAGGCGGCCCCCTCCACAGCCGCTCTTCTCGACGTCTGTTGGTTTCGTTGATCCCTCAGAATGCACACCCAACCTTCCTGGGGAACGGCGTTAATGTCTGTCTTAATCTGCCCACTCTTCGAGGGTGCCTTTGTTGAGCCTCATGGAGGGGAAGGGGTCGAGGAAGCTGCTGGAATTTGCCTTGGGTGATGTTTTCCTGCTCCGTTGGCGAAAACCAAAACCCAACCCACCGAACCTTTTCAGAGTTTTCCTAACTTCCGTGCACATATCCAATGCAGTTTATACCTCGGAATGCAGGATTTCAATGTAAACAGTAATTAGCAGCTAATTGTACAATGCAGATACCAAGGACCTCTAATTTGTTGTCATGAGGTGGGTGGGAGGGCCAAGTCCCACCTTATTTTTTTTTCTGCGAGTTTCTCGGAGTCAATCCGCAGGGAGATGAAAGGGTTGTGGCTTCTGTGCACGTTGTGGCCAGGGCGGGCTACCTCTGAGGTACCTAATGGCGTGGTCCCATCTGTTTCCTTCCCACAGGGAAAGGCAGGTATGGTGAGGTGTGGAGGGGAAGCTGGCAAGGGGAGAATGTGGCTGTGAAGATCTTCTCATCCCGGGACGAGAAGTCGTGGTTCAGGGAAACAGAATTGTACAATACTGTGATGCTGAGGCATGAGAATATTTTAGGTAAGTGTAAGGTTAATCAATCGCCATATTAATTGTATCTAGGTAGTAATAACCTTTCTTTTCAAGGCGACCGTGAGCTTGAGTGTCTCCTCAGAAATCTCTGTGGAGATTTGCATGTCCTGTTTCATTTTCCTTTTTAAATCCCGTTTCTTGTCTGGATCTGCCAACACGTTCATCATTCTCTGGAGGATGAAAAAAGGCAATTGTCACCGCTAATTCTTCTTCCTCCCTCTGCAGATGGTTATTGAAAAAACCGAAATGTGCCCCGTGTTGTTCACTTCCAGGCCTCCGTGGTGGCTCAGCGCACTCCACCCTTTTTGAATATTTATAGAATCAAATGAAGATAGATCTTTGGACTGTTTCCTGGAGATTCACAGCTCCCAGGGACATCATAATTAAATGCGCACGCCTTCGAACGAGGCTGCGTCTTAACGCTCAGATTTACGGAGGGATGCTGCCGAAATTTTAATCTGGGAACTCGGGCGTAGGCTTGTGTGTGAAATCGAGCAATGCTGCCCGTGGAAGTGCCGCGCTGGCGGTGTACGAAGGGGCAGCAGGGGTCACTTGCTGCTGGGTTGCTCTGGACGTGCAGTCCCAGCATGTGTGTCGCAGGGGACCTGCTCCTCGGGGCTCATGAGCAGAGATCATCAGGCCTCTGCCAGACTCCAGGAACTCACCTTCTGGTAGATGGGCTGCGATATAAAGGGTCACTGGTCATCTTCATAGTTGGTTGGTGAAGGCTGTTGGGAGTACGTCTTTAATAGTAGATATTTAGATTCTATTTCTATTTCTCTCCCCCCCCCTGCCCCTGCATCACTGCTCTGGTGGAAGTAGGAAGCCCAGCCTTTCTCCTGGAGAGCTGCTGCTGGACTTGAACCATCAACTCTGTGGGCCGCAGTCCTGCACACAACCACTGCGTCATCAGGGTTCAGCTTAGAATCTATTTTTATTTAGAATGTTGGATTTTTTGTTTGTTTGTTTGTCTGCCTTTCCTTTTGGCCCCTTTAATGGCTAATGGATTAGCTCTGGCTTATATTAGAGGCTTATATGATGTGTCAGAGTTGACCTGGATGTCGTGACTGTCAGTTTCATGTTTACATGGGAGGCAGACTGACTGCAGTGAATGGTTTTGAACCTGCCCTAAGTTTTGGCTCCGTAGTCTGGTAGTTATATTTCATCTGAGCATTGTCCTCAATTTCTACGGTTAATTCCACCCCGAGACTTCATCACTTGGATTATTGCTGCCAGCCTCCTCCTCTGCCAATCTGTTTCCCTGGGCTGCACATCATCTGTGGGGAACAAGGAATCGTCGTCTGCTGCCAGCGCTTGAGGTCTCCACGTTGCTGACAGCATTTGTAATGTTGGACTTGGCCTTCAAGGCTCCCTAGTCATTGATTCCAAAGAGACTTATAAACTCCATCCACAGAGATCCCCACATGTAGCTACTTGTAGTATTTGACACTTATTTGGCAATGGCCAAATGCCATCGGACACGCGGCTCGATGCCGTGGACATTCAGGTGCCCCGGGCCTGGTTTAGGTTACCCTTGGTAAGCACTGACTGTGTCATCACCCCCTTCTCCTCCATCAGCACCAGACCTTCTTCAGTCCTTTCTCAGGTCTCCCAGTAGTATTGCCTTTTTCGGCACATTCCCACTTCTTCCCGGGGCAGGTAGGAGGAGGTGACAGGCAGCAGGCACAAGGGCACACTGACCACCCCGTGCTTTGGGGTAGTAGGCTAGGTAGGGGCCTGCCACTCCACACACATCCCAAAATATCCCACAAGCCCTTGATGAGCAGTCCGTGAGCACAGAAAGGCAACCTTGGGGGAAGATTCTCATCTCACAGGGATGTCACATAGCCACCTCACCATGCCCTTAGTGAAGAGTATGTGCAATTAGAAAATTACGAAGAGCTTAAACGAAACACCAAAAGTAAAAACAAACTGTCAAAGAACCAACTGTTACGTAACTAAGGGAATGAAACCCAAAGAACATAGCAATTTCTTGATGTTAAATAATCTGCTAATCTGCTAAAACAAGCCTATCCTGCTTATTGCTCTTTTTGGTTTTGCTGTTAATGAGACTGTGCAGCATCCAACACTCTTCTCCAGCCTGTGGCAGCCTCACTTCTCTGTTGGCTATCAGGGCGGCTCAGTGCCTGTGTCACCAGGGAGAGGTGGATCAGGGGTCTGGCCTCCTCTGTTTCAAACTTTGGGGTGCATTTCGGGCAGGTTGAAAAGTCCAAAAGTCCTTTTCCTCAATTAATTCCTCTCTCTTTTAAATGAACACATGCAATTGCTTTGCCAGAATGTAAACTTCCAAATTCTACTAACAGTTAGAGCACTTTGATTCAAACAGCATCCCATCAAAGTACTCCCTCCTTTTGAAGCAAATGAAGTTATATAATTCACACTTCAACAGCTAACACACACACACACACACACACACACACAACTTGTTTATTTAAGTAATCTTTCCTGAAGGTCTAAAGCCTAATTAACAGCCAGATCCATCCTTCTGTAAGACCTAGGAGACTTAGGAAGGTAAGAGAATTAAAAGAATTCTGTGTTTATTATTAATTTATCGAACCAGAGGCTGTTCACCCTTGAGAGGAGAAATCAGAGCCGGCTTCCCAGAACGGAGCAGTAATTAGGTTTGTTTTGAGGGCTGCATTATAGTTTAGGGGTATTTGTTTTTGATCAAGGCATCAAAGATGACAATCGCTTGGTTTTAAAATTATAAAGCCAGGATGTTTCCTTTCATAAGAGGAACTAATATTGTAATATACATTTTGAATTCATATGATGGCCAGCTTAGGACCCCCAAGAAAAACAGCAAAGAGAGGCTGGACACCTGAGGAGGAGTGAGATGACAGGGACTGGCCCTTGGTCTGACTCCCAGGAAGAGGGATAAAGAGGCCAGGGGCAAGGTGCTGAAGGATGAATTCAGTTTGCTTTGCCGATGTCCTGAAGGCATCACCATCAAATCGTTCCCATCTAAGTAGAAGTCAAATTGTTGGGGAGGTGGGGGTGAGCAGTATCATCTAGTAAGAGGATAGATTCTAGAGCAGATTTCCTGAGGCCATTCCTGGCCTCAGTGCCAGGGCATACTATACCTGGTTCCTGCAGATTTGGGGAAATGAAATGAGTTAATATATGTAAAATGTCTGCCACACAGTACCAATAATCATTCATTGCTGTTGATGATCCAATATGGGACTACCCTTGGTCTCCAGAGCCTCCCTGTGTAAGATGTGGCATGAGAACCGCCAGGACCAAACTCCAAGCTGGGATTTGTTAGCAACATGCTGTCACCGTGTGATCTCTGGCAAGTCGTATGACACCTTTTGCCTGCAACTTTGTGCTCGCTGGGTGTTGTCTACTTGGTTCCACCTAGCCACCTCATGTAGAACAGAAGGAACAGCAGGGTCCTCTGTGTTGGAGCCCTCCGCCGCAGGCATGGTGTCAACTCTGATCTCGTTGGAAGTCTGCTGCTTTTACTTAGATCTGCTACTTCACTGAGCACGATGGCCTCCTCCACGTAACATGTCCAAAGGATGTGAGACAAAGTCTCTGCCATTCCTCTCTTCGAGGAGGATGGCAGACACTTTTCCCACTTATTCTGAGCATGTTATCAGGAGCGAGGAATCGGTGTGCGACTTTTACAACAGATGCGTCTGTCTTTCTGGCAGTTCATGGTGTTCATGACTAACTTCACAATTCAGATGTGCCCATTCCTCTCTCTGGTACTCCTTTCCATTGTCCAGTTTCTGCAGGCAGATGAGGTGAGTGAGAAACACCATGCCTATCCGAGGCACCGTAGGACTCGAGAGGACACTGTTGACCTCACGTTTTAAACTGAGCTCCTGTGTGGCACATTTGTCCAGGGCATGATGCCGTTTGGGTTCTTGAGTGCTGTATTGACAGTGGAGCCAAGCAAAACGAAATTCCTGACAATGTTAACGTTTTCTCTGTTGATTCGTGGTGGTGGGAGAGTGTTAGTGTGCCTTCTGTTGAAGTTTCATCCACACTGAAGTCTGTCCTCTTTCAGCTTTGTCAGGAAGTGCTTCGAGTCTTCTTTACTTCCTGCAAACAAGGTTGTGACTACTGCATCTTGTAGGTTGTTACTGATCCTCCTCCAATCCTGATGCTGTGCCTTCTTCATATAGCCCAGGTTCTCAGAGGAGTTGTTTCGTGTACAGACTGAATGGATATAATGAAAGGACGAAACCCTGACACATAACTCTTCCTGATTTTCAGCCATGTGGTTTCCCTGCTGTGTTGTAATTTCATCGGTTCTTGCTCTATGTACAGTTCCACCAGAGCACTGCATCCCAGATCCCCATTCTTTGCAGCGATATCCTTAGTGTGTTAATATCTGCACAGTTGTATGCTTTTGCATAGCCAGGAGGGCACAGGTATACCTCTTCCTGGTATTTTCTGCTTTCAATCTAGATCCATGTGGTGTCTGTCATGACAGCCCTTCTTCCGTGTCCACTTGTGAATCTAGCTTGAATTTCTAGTCGTATCCTATTGATATATTGCTGCAATGCTTTTGAATTATCTTCAGCAAAATTTTACTGACCTGGGATATGAATGATATGATTCACTGCTTTCTGCTGGGCCACCTTCATTCTTTTAGGAATGAGCACAGATAGGGTTCTCTTTTAGTTAAGTTGCCCAAACAACTGTTTTCCAAATATCCTAGGCCAACGAGTGTACTCAGCCTGGCATACACTTGCTGAAACGTCTCCTTGGTATTTGTCTGTTCTTAGAGTACTTATTTCTGAGTCAGTACGCTCAGGGCAGGCTGTTCTTCCTGCAGTACCATAGCTTCCTGGTTATAGGCGACTTATTGAAATGGTTGAACGTCAAATAATTATTTTTGGCTTAGTGGCTTTTGTCTTCCGTGGGTACGACACTCTCCCTCAATTAATATTTCGTCTGTAGAATCTTTCAGTGCTTCAACTCGAGGCTTGCTTTTTTTTTTCTTTCTTCTGTTCTTTTAGCTTGAGCGTTCCTCCCTGGTCTAACTCCAGATCTTTGCATATTCAATTTTAATACATTGTCTCCCTGCCTGCCTTTGGAAATCTGTTCAACTCTATTACTTTATCATTGATTTCATTTAGTTTAGCTTCTTTGGTACTATAGGGTAAGCATTACACTGTGTATTAACAAGTTTAATAACTCAAACCCACCAGCCTTTCGGTGGGAGAAAGATGAGGCCACCGGTCAAAGTTTTGCAACCTCATTACATTGACTGAAAGGCAGTAGGTTTGGTTTGGCTTTATGTTCAGAGCAAATTTCAGAGACTTCCCTGGCATCGACTCTTGTATTTCCTCCCTTTTCAATGACCCTTTGCTGTCTTTTTTTTTGGGGGGGGGCATCACTGCCCTCTGGTGGTCATGGGAGCTACCCAGCCTTGCTGCTGCTGGGTTTGAACTGCCAAGCCAGTGGGCCGCAATCCTGCGTTCAACCACGACGCCACCTGGGCTCAGCTCGACCTTTTGCTTTCTGTATATATGATGTTCTCCATGTCATCCTGCCACGCATCTAGTCTCTATTCAATGGATGTATCGTGTCTGCCCTTCAGCTGGTCTCATGTGGAGGATCCGCAAGGCTATGCTTTGGCTTTCGTGAACTTGTGCTTATTTTATTCCGCTTCAGCCGGAATTTGCCTATGCGCCATCGACGGTCTACTCTCAAGTCAGCCCCCAGCCTTGTTCAGACGGAGGATGCGGTGCTTCTCTCTGGTCTTTCCCCACAGATCTTCATTACCCGTATGATGAACGTAGTGAGGCTTATCTTACCGGTCTGTCAAGAAAGCGCTCATGAGAAAATGATATGTGAAAATGTCTTATACATTTTATAATGAAGTATGAAGCATCTGCACAGCATTTGCACAAGTCTTCTTTTTATTTGGTACTTTCACAATTGCTTAACTCTTCCTCAAACCATTTCCCACTTAAAAAAATTCTCTTTTATATATAAGGCCCGACCTTCACTGTGCATTTGTAAATAGAGACGTGCCTGAGAATTACTCCAAAGAGGCACCTGTAGAGCAGAAGAAGCACTTATGTGTGATACTTTGTTGACAGTATAGGTAATGGATTCTAGGATGCTTTAGCTTAACTTTGAAAACCCCTACCCCCAGGAGCTCCGGTGGCATAGTGGCTATGCATCGTAAGGTCCGTAGTTCAAAGCCGCTAAGTGTTCCTTGGGAGAAAGGCAGGACTTCTGCTTGTGGGAAGACTCACAGTCACAGACACGGACAGCTCTACCCTGTGCTACAGGCTCACTGTGAGTAGGCATCGCTGTGGCAGCGAGACCGGGAGCCCCTGTGGCCTTCTGGCGCATGTTGACCCTCTTCCTGCGAGGGTGCCACTTTGACACTACGGATGAGAGAGAGAGATGGGGCTTTCTGTGCCCATAAACAGTCACCGTCTGGAAAAACCCACAGGGCCAGTGTTCTACTCTGTCCCAGAGGGTCCTTCTGGGTTGGAAACGACTCAGTGGCAGTGACTGACATCTCTGCTACTTCTGTCAATATCTTACTTTCCTCCAAGACCAGTTCCTTTTCCACTCTATGATGCATGTATGGTACTGCCTAGTCTCCTGGGTTATTAAAATCCCCCACTCTGTGCTCATGTTGCCCTTAACAGATAGCATTTGTACAGGACTTTTCAATGTACACTATAATTTAAAAAAATCAACTTCAATCTATCTTTTTTTTAATTGCAGAAACTAGAGTAGGGTTTCCTGAAACCTCTTCTCTCCACATATTATTTGTCCCAGTAGCATGGCTTTGTTTGTTACCATCTTTTGTAGCCAGCAGGCATCATTTCCTTTCTTTTTCTTCTTTCCCACCCTCCCTCCCTCCCAGACTACCATAGGCTCTTACTCATGCTTGGTTATTTCCTTGACGTGTGACTTGATGCTCTAGTCAGTCATGTATGTCGACTCGGCCCTTTATTGGACGCGTGAGCAGACAAGCACCGAGAAGTAGACATGAGTTCTCCAGTATGATACAGCACATCCCAGTCAGTTCAGGACTAGCATGCGGACTTCCAGGTTCCGAGGTTTATCTTCTTTTTTGGGAGATTGGGTGAAAGGTCCTTACTCGGGTCCTCAACACGAGGAAGACTTCACATGGCTATCAGATGTGAGCCCCAGATCCCTGTTCTATGTACATCCTAAATGCAGGGTAAAGTATTTCTTAAAAGGATTAATTTCAGGGCTGAGCCCCGGTGGTGTAGTGGTTGTTTGCAGGACTGCGGCCCACCTGCTTGGCGGTTGAAAGCCAGCAGCAGCTCTCCAGAAGCAAGACTGGGCCACCTATTCCCACCAGGGCAGTGTAGAAATGAAGATGATGCTTACAGGGCCCTTTTAAGTAACGGATACTATTATGTATCTCGTTTGATGGTTTGGCCAATCTCCATTTGTGGCAGTGGTTAATTTACTTATTTCATATGCTAGATGACTTGTGACTGTGTGGCTTGCTGTTGGCAGACACTCCGGGGGACCATGTGGGATTTCTCGATGGCTATTGATTTTGTTTCTGCTCCCTCCCCAGGTTTCATTGCGTCAGACATGACATCGCGACACTCCAGTACCCAGTTGTGGCTCATTACGCATTATCACGAAATGGGGTCATTGTACGACTATCTTCAGCTCACAACGCTGGACACAGTGAGCTGCCTTCGAATCGTGCTGTCGATAGCAAGTGGTCTTGCACATTTGCACATAGAGATATTTGGGACCCAAGGAAAGCCAGCCATTGCCCATCGTGACTTGAAGAGCAAAAACATCTTGGTCAAGAAGAATGGACAGTGTTGCATTGCAGATTTGGGTAGGAAAAGTTTTGGTCGCCATTTTCACTTTTATCACACACGGTTGTTTAATCAGGTTTCATTTCTTTTGTCCATTCCCCCAACACTTTATCATGCAGAAAAGTTTAAAGAATTGTATAATGAAGTGCAATATATTCACACTCAAGACATAATCATTAACATTTTTCTTTTGCTAAGCTTTATCCTATAGCTCTCCATTTCCTGTCCATCAATCCATCTTATTTCCGATTAATTTCCAAGTAAAGTTTAGGTAAAAGGACGAAAAAAACAGCCAAAGTCGCCAGCATCGAGTCGACTCTGATGCATGGCACCCCTAGGGGACAGGGTGGAACAGCCTCTGGGGGTTTCTGGGCCTGTACCACTTGACAGGAGAAGAAAGCCTATTCCCACAGGATGCCCAGGGGTTGTGAACTGCGGTCCTCGTGGCCAGCAGCCCGAAGCATATCCTTCACACCACCACACTGACTTAGAACCCAATGTCCCTATTCTGATAAGACTAAATCAAACCCGCTGCCATGGAGTTGATTCCCATTCATCACACCCTGTAGGACAGAACAGGCCTGCCCTGCGGGGGTTCTCAGGATGGTGTCATCTTTCTCTCCCGAAGCAGCAGGTGGGCTTGGGTCACCGCGATGTGGTTAACAGCCATGCTAAATGCACTGCGCCACCAGGGCTCTGCCCCCCCCCCACCCCCCGCATAGAGCCCCACCTTGCGGGTTCAGTTAACAAAGACTCTGTGCTCCTCCCCCGCCCCGAGACAAGCAGTGCAGTTCAACTCTTATTTCACGAGCGTGAGAGCACGATAGAAATGGAATGAGTTGGTCTTAAGTGCAGTCTCTCAAATCATCCTTCTGTAACCAAGGATAAAAATCATTTGCAAAAAGATGAAAAAAGCCCCTGAATGAACCCATTCGCCCTTTCCCTTGTTGAATAATCTCTTATAGCATAAACGTCATGCCTGGCGTACCTTTGGTCACATTATAAATAAAATCATTCCATTTTAATCTGTTTATAAATAAGGCATTTTACTTAAAACCCTGTTTAGCCTAGGCACTCAGAATATTTACAGAAAAAAGAAAAAGAACAAGGAAGGCCAATAATACTTATTCTACCTGATTTAAATAAATAGCTTATCTTCTATTGTCATTGCAGTTATTGCTTGGCTGATACAGGTTGAGATAATTAGCTTTAATTATGTAAGCAGTGAGGTTTTTAAGAGCCCTGTTTGCTTTTAAGGTAAGCACTTAGGGGCAGCAAAGAACAATTACTTTCTTGGAGTCCCTTTCATTCAAAATTTATGTGCAGGGTTTTCCACATAGGATGGGAGACAGGCATGAAGCTACAGGTCTCGGTGGGCCACGTTTGGTGGTGATGTGGAAGACGCCCCGTGCAATGCCAGAGTCATTTGAGTGTGAGCCCTGATAGCCTCCATCACTTGGTTTGTTTTCCGTGCACACTTCCTGCTGCTGCTGCTTCTCTCTCCCCAGCACTGACACGGAGGACAAAGGGTGGGGCACGCCATTGCTCACCCACGGGTCCTCGGCCCTTCTGTTTTGTGTAGTATTTTCATACAGCTGTGTGCAGGCATTGCCCATGCAACTAAACAGACAGGAACTCCTGCTGCTCAAGGTTCCAGAAAGATTTAGGAATTGTTTACCTGTAAGTAAGAAGCATTCACGTACTAGCTGCTGCTTGGTGGCTGTTGTCTACTGGAGGTGGATAGAAGGAACTGGCTGTTGGCTTCGGTTGATGATATGAGGTTGGGGGAGAAGAGTCGACCCAGCTACTGAATGCTTCACCCCCATTGTTTGGGTCCGCGGCCTTGAATATATGGTTAGGTGTAAAAATCTTTTTGGGGGGAGGTGGGGGGGTGGGGGGCCATCACTGCTCTGCGGTGGTGAGAGTAGGAGGCCCAGCCCCACTGCTGGAATTGCACCTCCGTCCCGGTGGGCCGCAGTCCCGTGCACAACCACTACGCCACCGGGGCTCAGCCCTTTTTTTTTTGTAAAAATCTTTGATAAGGAGTCAGTACTCAGGGAGGAGAGAGGTAATACAGGAGGTGGGTCTCATCAGATCAGAACTTGTTATGTATTTTTTCATCGTATATCCAGAAACTAAGGGTCATATATTAGAAATACTACAAGACCATTATTGCATTAACTTGTCTAAATTTATAGTATTGAAAAAAGGTGACCAATATATTTAAGTTAAAGACTATTAGGCCAAAATCACTCATAAATTCAACATCTAGGTTTAACAGGTTCTCAGATTTGTCTGTAATTTTTTAAATGTGATTGTATATATAAATATTTTGGCAGTCTATTTTCTAAGTCATTTGAAAAAGTTTGCAGCTATCACAGTGTGCTATTTCTTTCTTTTTTTGTGGGGGGTGCGGGGTTGGCATCACTGCCCTGGTGGGAGTAGGAAGCCCAGCCTTGTTCCTGGAGAGTTGCTGCTGGATTTGAACCACCAACTCTGTAGGCTGCAGTCCCACATGCAACCACTACGCTACCAGGGCTCAGCCCCACAGTGTGCTATTTCTAGATATTTAAAAATGTGTCCCCTTAGATGAGATACGTTGCCTTTGTCTTGGTGAAATCACAGTTTAACGATCACATGCACACATTACTTAATACATATTTTCAATTTTTTTCCAAACAAGAATTTAGTCATGGTTGGCCAGTTCCCTTGGTCAGTGTAATAGGTATTACTTACCAAAACCCAGACTCACTCATAGCGTCTCATAAGTGACTCCGAAAGCATAGCAGCTTCTGACAAATCTCTGTTAACACACGTAATCCCTGGAAGTCTGGGATTGGGAAGGGCAGAGCTGTGTGGTGCTGCTTGGTGGTGTCCTGAGTGTGGCATTTAAGTTGTCGGGTTAGGGGGGTGGTTTTGTGAACTGAATCTCCAAGGTGCGTTCTTCTCCACAGTTGGCAGGAAGTCTCTGCCTTTCTTCACCACATGGACCTCGGGGGGGGGGGGGGGGGGGAGGGGCAAGCCTCAGGAGACAAATATTTACCAAGAGATTTCTCCCATGTACTGGGTTCCCATTCCACGCCCTTTGGACTCCTGCCTCTGGGAGCGTCGCATAAAGAGAGGACTGTGGATTCTAACAACATTGTCGCCTGGATGAAGAGCTCATCCTTGAGGGAGGTCACAGTGCCTTTTATCGTCTGCCTTCCACAGAGTGATACATGGCCTCAAAGTCTCTGACTCCCATGGTTTGAAATGGGCTTTTGAAAAAGGATGATTGCTTTGTGAAGTCTGAGAGCGCTTCATGTGCTCCGTGTTAAGGCACTCGGAAGCTCACATCTAATTGTGAGCCTGTTTCCCTGTGGACTTCAATCCCTGGTTAGTGCCTTGGCCCGGGACTTTCCTAAACGTTGTTTTCTGTGACAGTGGCCCTGATTGCTGGGCTCACCCCAGAGGTCCCCAAAAGAGTGTCCCAGAGCTGATCTGGGCGTAACACCACCAGAAGCATGGTGCCACCAGAGGGCACTTGGGGTTGGGAGTGGGCTGAAAGCCGTCGGTGACCTCCACCAAGAAAGGTGGTGAACTGATCCACATGGTTTGTCTTCTTCCTTTCAGGCCTGGCAGTCATGCATTCCCAGAGCACCAATCAGCTTGACGTGGGGAACAATCCCCGTGTGGGTACCAAACGCTACATGGCTCCCGAAGTTCTTGATGAAACCATCCAAGTGGATTGCTTTGATTCTTACAAGAGGGTCGATATTTGGGCCTTTGGACTTGTTTTGTGGGAAGTAGCCAGGCGGATGGTGAGCAATGGTAGGTATCTAATGGAACACTGTATTGTCTTTGTCTCAGTCTTCCCAATTCTGATGCCTTTAAAATGAACCCACAGAATGTGTAAGTCCCGATTGTCCCTTGATTCCTACCTGTCAAGCTATAGGCATTCACATTTGGATTGATGGTTGGTAGATGGGATCTGATCGTGTTACACTTCGAATACACATAGAGGACATGACTGCTGAGAAAGGATATTTCGGGAAAGGACTGGTTCTTCTGTAGTTTGTCTTTGGATTGAGCGACCCTTCATTTCTTCCCTCCCTCCCTCCCTTCCTCCTTCCTTCCTTCCTTCATCCTCCTTTTCCCCTCTCCATTCTCCTGCTTTCTCTGCCCCTCTCACGAGAGTGGTTGAAGTTGAAGGGCATGTTCCGGTGAAACCAAGGATGAGTCCTGCTATTTTAAACTTTTCCATTCAGGATTATGGGAAGAGGTTTAGAATTTACCCCCTTATAAAGCAACGGACTCTGTCTTCTGAATACCGCAAGTTTAAAGCCAGGGAGCCTTGATACTGTAGCTTATATTGACCTCATCCGTCAAATAGTATAATGAGTTGCTGGTGTTTTAGCTGAAATAGTTTAGCATAGAGGGGCACATTTGCCATTGTTAACCAGTACCCCCTGTGCTCCTACTAATCTTTGAAAATAACTAAATGCATTGTTGTACTCCAAATACATTGTATTCTAAAAGTACTAAGTGTACTCTTTCAAAGTGCACACACTCCATCTACCCTCAAAGGGCTCTTACCGTAGAGTCCTCTGAATGAACTAGCTAGCCCTCTTCATATTTTTACAACTGGAAATCTTTCACGGAGGTTGTGCCAGAAGTTATTCCAGGAAGACAGGAGAAAATGCCAGGAACTCAAATTAAGATTCATTGTAAAAAGCACCATGCATTTGTCTTCTTTGGCCCATCAGCATATCCTGAATGTAATGTATTAATGAAATAGTGCATGGCATTGCTAACAGCCATACCTCTTTCCGTTACTGATTAATCCCAAGGATTCTTGGGGCAATCATAATTCAGACATCCAGAGATTAGGCGCTTCTGTGAGGGAAGTGGAATTGGAGTGATTTAATGACATTCTCATATCCAGAAGTGTGCAGTAATTAAAACTGGCGTGCCTTCAAGGTAGCTTTTTCTCCAGCAGAAAAGTGTGCCTGCTTTGAATAATCACCTAAGGGTATCAGAGCAAGTGTTTCCGATTAAACGTGAGCACACAGGGATAGTGACTTAGAAATTTATTTTATTTTATTTTTAAGGGGGAATCATAAACATTTTCTTGACACTTGTTTCTCTGTCATCCGGCACTACTGACTTGAAGTTTGTGCCATTGAGAATTGTTTGCAACAGAGTGATGGTTTGGCTCACGATTTACGAAGTTTTGACCTTTGTCAGAAATTGCACATCGACTTGGTTTTCCCGCCCCTAATAAGCTTTAAATGTCTTTGAATTCTGCTAGTTTTTCCTAGGAGGCAGTTAGTAGAAGGCTGGAACGGTTCTAAACTGGGTAATGGGGAACTTGCGTCCAGTGAAGACAGAGGTGACTTTGCAAAGCCAGGATGGTAGCCTCCAGCTCTGGACATGCTGGAGTGGAGGCAGGCTAGCCAGCCAGCAGGGGCAGAGCGGGGCTTGGCAGAGATTGGTAAGAACTCACGTTGCAAGTGACTCCAGTGGCTTTCAAACATCCACACTGATGAATAGGAGCGAGTTTTAGAAGCTAGTCATCAGTTGACAATTTAGTGCTACAAATGGTGGTTACTGTTTAATAGTGTTATTCATTGTGACAGGTGCAGGGAGGGAGAGTTTGTGGTGGATGTACTTTTGGGGTTTTGGCCCCTGCTGTTCTTCCTGATTCCTCCCTGTGTCATCATGCAGATTTTAGGCAATTCCTACATTTTTTGGTGGGTTGAGCTTCTGTTCTGTGCTGTGAGATTTAGTTTGTAGGGGGAGTTTTTCAGCCAGCCACGGTCCCATGGCAATGACTGCCATGATCTTTTCCTATTCTCTCTCTCTCTCTCTTCCTCTCTCTCCTTTTCTTCCCACAGCACACACGTATGAAGGCAACACTTCGAACCATTTTATCTCCATGGTGGCTTGAAAGTGTCCAATGTTGCTTATGAGCTTTTTGATTGATAATATATTGGTCCTAACCCCCACCGCCCAAAAAATGAAAGCAGAGAAGTGGAAAAGAAAATTTTTAAAAAGAAAGAAATGTTACTTGGTTATTGCCGCATTCGTGGCACTAGTTACTTCCTGCTTCTGCATCCGATGTGTACTTTTTGGCGTATTTGTAACCATCAGATCGATAAAATGTGTATCTTTTTCATTCGTGTTATTTTTAATGGTATTAATTAGGCTGATTTCATAGTAAATGGCCACATGGTATCTTACGAACATAACCATTTCCTGGTAGTTCGACATCCTGCTGCCCCTTTTGGGGCCTATTGCAGACATCTTTGTGCTTGCCACTTTTGCACATAGCAAAGAATTAACTTTTAATCTGAAAGGAAGTAGACTTGGGTCAAAGAGGGTGGACATTTTTATGGCTCAGCACATATTGTCAAATTGCTTTCCATAAGACTTGGACTAATTTACAAGATTCTCCTCACTCCAGGGTGTGATGTACCTATTTTACGTTTTTACCATCTTTAAGAACTGTCATTAAACGAATATATATTTTCAAAATTATTGCATGTAATATGTACCTCATTAAAGTATGTGAATATCTTATATGAGGTCATTATGATTATGTATCCTTTGAGTCTCAGAGTCCATTATAAAAATTGATGACCAAATCATTCCTTCGGAACCATATGATTCTCAAGTGAACCATGAGCATAAAAATAGGTTGCATTTAATATTTTCATTGAAATTTTACGTTTGTTTGCAGCTAATAATAAACCACATGCTGTTTCTGTACAGGAAATGAGTGTTGAGTCCGTTTTTTACTACAGAGTGTCTTTTGAATTTAACTTTATGGGTTTTGTTTGACACTGATGGTAGAATTGGTAGAGAAGAAAGCACTTTTACTTCCTTTCCTGTATGAAATTTAACAAAAGGCCAAAACTTAAGTTATAGTTTTCAATTGGAATGACTCAGGTCCTACCCCAAGATTTACAGTATGTCTAGGGAAATGAATGAATGAATGAATGAACGAATGAACTCACGGAAATCGAGTTAATTACCACTCATACCAACTCTGTAGGACAGGGGAGAATGGCCTCTGTGGTTGTCTGTGACTGTGGCTTTTTCCAGGAGGGGACAAACTCCTCTTTCTGCTGCTGAGTGGCTAACGCTTTCAAACCGTCGTGCTCGCACTGTGCCCCCGTTCAGGGTAGGGCAGAAGACTTCTCTAGCTTCTCTATGTCAGAAGAGACTGCAACTTGTTCTTCGAGGCGGAGTCACCAAGACAAATGGAAGGAAGAAGCCAAATGGCCAAACTAAAAATTTCAAAGGACAGCTGGAGAAGACGATACAGAATGTTATAATGAAACATGGAAAGACTTAGAAAAGCAAAAAGGAGGGGGGGGGGAACATGCTCAGTCTATCTTAAGTGGAAAGAACTCGAAAAAATTCAGACTTACCGAGCATAGGGGGATTCTGCTGACAAAAGATGGACTGCTGCAGAAGCATCAACAGAAGGTGGAAGGGAGACGCAGAATCGCTCTCCTAGGAAGAGCTGGACATCAACCTTTTCAAGAGGTTCAAGGAGCAACAACCAGTAGTGCTGAAGGAAGATGTTCAAGCTGCATGGAAAGCATTGGCCCCGAGCAAGGCAGTGGGGAAGGAAGACTTGCACGTGGCGACTGGCACAGGGGCTGCGTCGATGGGCTCAAACACGGGACCCGTGGCGAGGACGGCACCAGACCAGGCAGTGTTTGATTCTGTTGTACGGGAGGTCGGTGGCACCCACCAACAAGAACTGCCCAGGTGACGCTCATGCTGCTAGGTCCAGGATATGTCTCGCCATGTGGCATGACAATGGGATGTCGCATCCCTCACTTTGCGAGGAAAGAAAGACATCGATGAAGTCTGTCCAAGCAGGGAACCCACCTTTCTAGATCCTGATGCTTCCAGGAAACGTGCTTTTCTAAGTTTGAGAGGGCCTTATTGCTTCTTTTTGCACTAGGGTTAGCGGGGCTCGCGACTTTGTTTATTTTTCACGACTTCTTTGGCTCGTCTTTTCTGTGGCCTTTTGTGTACCCCACCTCTGTACCATGTGAGGAAAGAAGCCCGACAGGAGGATGCTGTCCATCCCAACAGTGCATTTAGGCTATCTCGCTTCGGTTTGGTTTTAAAACCTACAATGGCTTCTTCCAGGCTAGAATTCAAAAGAAAGCTTTGGTTTTGGTATTTTCAGAGCCCATTTCAATCCATAGCAATTGCTTAGGAATCATGCTGTGTGTGTGTGTCTGTGTGTGGTCCCTCTACGTTAAAGTATTCCAGGTGATCACGGAAAGCACCTGTGTCCATCTGGCTCACAGTAGTGAGCGTTCATTCGCACAGTCTGTGGTTTTGCTACCTTCCCAGTGGAAATGTATGATGGCGCCCAGTGTGATTGCCTCTTTCAGTCCCGTTTTCCTTTCCTCTTATGCTCTCCCTTTGCCTGCTTGTTTTTGGCGGGACTCCAGTGCAGCGCTTGTTGCACATGTCAGAGATGATTGGGACCCCAAAGGAAGCCTTCCTGGCCAACCCAAACCCATTGTGCAGTGGGGTCTAGGAAATGCTAGTGGTTATCATGAACTTGAGTTTTGGTGCCCACATCTCGGGAAAACCTCCTCTAATTCATCTTTGAGCATGCCAGGGGTCTGCATGTTCTATTCCTTAGTGTACAGTGGACGTGTGTGTAGGGAAACGATGACAACGCTTATGTTCCCCAGAAACTTAACATACAGCATGTTTCACGATCTCAGTGTATTATTTTAGTTCATATTAAGGTAGAAAAAAAAGGAGTAGCCACATTGGAGGAGAATGTTTTCTCTTGTGTCCGTTACTGAAGTATTTTTAATGCTGTAGACTATGCCCACTTCTAAGTGACTTGCAGTACAAATAGGGCGGTGTGGCAGAACTGTAGGCCATTTCCAAGACTGTCTGGAATTCCCTACCCCATATATAGAGATCGAGGCTGCAACTATTAGCCAGACCTTTTTAAGAGTCTTACCTCCCCTCGAAGAAGGTTTTCTGAAAGCTCCATGTCTCCCACAAGTCACTGGGACACCGACTCTTTGCAGGTTTCTTTTGTCTATCTCTAAATGCCTCCTCTACCCTTCTTTGCTTTTTTTTTTTTTTTTTAGTCTCTAAAGTACACAGCCCTTCAACTTAAATGTATGTTTAAAGAAAGCGATTGCTGCAACTGAAAGTTATGGAACACTGGTATCAAATGGTATAAAAGGAAGGTAACTGTTCAAATAACTCTGTGGATAATACAATGAGAAAAAATGTACTCAGGAGCCAGGTTGCATGGTCCCACACGCCTCCCCCAAAGGAAACAGCATGTTAGCATGCAATCTTCACAGTTCTCTCAGAAAGGCAGTGCAAACAGTTACCTCTTTCTCTCCCAATGGTTTTAGGTCTAGTGTTCCAATGGCTGAAGACATGAACTATTAGCAGAGCTCTAGCCTCTCAGTGGCTGATGGGGAAGAATGGTAGAATGTGAAGAGGATTGAATTCTGATTCCTACTTTTGCTTTTAGTTGCTTCTCAACTTTTCCTTGATGAACCCCAAGTTCTGACAAATCTATCTAATGACACCCAGAGGATTGCCTGTGCCCTCTCTGCTTGCAATTGAGAAATTCCCCTGCTTGGAACACTCAAGTGTTTTCTTTCTTATTTATTTGGCAGGAAAGCTGACTTGAATGAACTTACTGGATGGTCAAACCTGACCTCAAGTGACACAAGTCTATGTATAGTCAGTGGTCTTTCACTTTGTGCAAATATTCATATTTGTGACTGATGTATGCTTAATTCTGGGGTGCTTCTCAGCCACTGGGAAATAAGATTAAGCAGTGATGATATCTGGAATTTCACTCAGAAAGAAAGAAGAGCTAGGGTTTCCTCATGAAAATTCTGCAGGTCATTTTGTGTGGCTGAGTCCTTCCGTCAGAGATGGATGAGAGCTGTGTGCATGATTGAGAGTGTGAGCCCATGGACAGTGGGGCAGTCTTGGGATATGAATAGAGACTGAATGAACTTTCCCTTCACTTGCTCATCAAATGATCAGCGGGTTGAACCCAGCCATTGCTCCACGGGTCATAGATATGATCATCTGCTCCTGTAAGATTAATAGGTTTGGAAATCCTGTGGGGGCAGTTCTTTTCTGTCCTGTAAGGTTGCTATGGATCAAAATCAACTGATTTGCAGTGGGTTTTGTTGCATTTCTCTTGATAGTTTCTCTAGTGTCAGTAGGATGTGGCAGAGAGGGCTACCACAGAAGACTCGAAGCAGAGAGACCAAGTGATAGCTGTCTCAGAATAAGCTAAAGCTTGCAATCCATTTAAGTCCAAGAAAATCAATGTCAGAGACTTGCATTTTAAGAAGTGAGTACTGGCACATTTTTTTTTTTTTGAAGCACTGTCCAGGGTCGGGCAGAGTCAGTGGTGCGTGCCTTTGGTATGTACTCCAAAGGTATTGGAGAAGGAGGCAGGATAATTCGTTGGTTCCCTCAGAGCCACTTAGCAAATGCATAGGAGAGCTGTGGGTTGATAAAGACTTGGACCCCAGAGAAGAGAAAATGGTTATGCAGACAAAGAAAGAACAAACAAGCTGTCATCCAAACTGAACCCACATACCAGCAGCTGTGGAGGTGTTAGCTGTGAGCCGTTTATCTCGTTTCTTTGTGACCCATGTGAGTCACACCGGCCTCCTGGGCTCAACTTGTTCTCTCCTTGCCCTTTGCGAGGAGCTGCCCTGCCCTGCATGCCTGTTTCATTTGTTGTTCGTGCCATGCGCTGGGCACTCGGCATCCTTTGCGTTGTTAGTTACTTTTCTTGGATACATGCTGTACGATTTGCTGGCCCACGACTTGCCAGTTGCACGTTGGGTGCTCTCTCAAAAGAATTAAGAGTTCATTTTTCTTTTTAACAGCTTTCTTTCTTTCTTTCTTTTTTTTAAAAAAAACATTCTTGGGCTGAGCCCCGGTGGCGTAGTGGTTGAGTGCAGGACTGCGGCCCACTGGCTTGGCGGTTCAAATCCAGCGGCAGTTCTCCAGCAGCAAGGCTGGGTAGCTCCCATGACCACCAGAGGGCAGTGATGCCCCCCCCCACAAAATACTTGAGTATTAGCCAATTCGAATATCAACCAAAGCACCTAATTTAATATACTCAAGTATATATGATAACAATAAGGGTGGTCAGGCAAAAAAAATTTTTTTAACGTGTAGAAGAATTTCAATTTGAAACCTAGAAGAGGGCAGAGGCAGACTTGGCAGCAGCGGTGCAGCTGGGGCTTGAAACGGGACGGGTCCCCGTGTGGACCAAGCTTGTGAGTTGTGGCGTCAGGACTGAGCAGTAGTCATGACTCCTGAAGTAGGCCCCGAGTCTGAAGTGAAAAAGGAATCAGACAATTTAGGAGCAGACACAGCCAAGGAGAAACCTAAAGGCAAGGAGAAAACCAGCAGAATCAACCATCTGATCCAGAAGAGGACAAAGGTTCCCAGCCACCTCCTGCAGCTGACCGCCGAAGAAGTCCACGGTGCCGGCAGAGAGAAAAGGCTCCATCGGAGAGCAGGGGTATTTCTCGACCCATACCGCCACGGCGGAAGAAGCAGAAGTCCTCCAGCGTGGTGGTGGCCAAAGATTGGGGAGATAAGAGTCTACCCAAGCTGTTGTGGAAGAACAACGTGTAAACAAGGCGGACTCTGTTCCTGAATGAGCGAGGCGGGCACAGAGAAGACAGCTGGAGGTTAAGGTTCAAGTCAAGGAAGACGGGCCTTCAGGGAGGCCCAGCCTGCTAAAGAAGCAAGCAAGGGGAGTAGGGAATTCAGGAAAGAAAAGCAGAAAGAGCAGCAGCAAAAAGGGACACTAAGGAATACAGACCAATGAGCTAAAAGCCGAGAAAGAATCTCCAAAAGCCACCAAGAAAGCCCAAACGGTGCAGTGTAGAATGACCCTGTTGGGTGGCAGTGAGTACAACTGTGACCTGGAGAAATGTGCTATGGGACAAGTGTTATTTGATAAAGTCTGCCAGCATCTCAATCGCCTAGAGAAGGACTACTATGGAGTCTTATTTCAGGAAAACCCAGAGCAGAAAACCTGGCTAGGTCCTGCAAAAGAAATAAAGCAACAACTGCGACATCTTTCCTGACCGGTCACCCTTACTGTGAAGTTTTATCCTCCTCATCCTTCTCTGTTGACTGAAGATATCACCAGATACTTCTTGTGCCTGCATCTTTTGTGACTCCTGCCCTCCTGGGGTCCTGCACCCTGCAGCCTCAACTTGGGGACTGTGACCCAGAAGGCGCGGGCTATGATGACCTCAGCAACTTCCAGTTTGCGCCCATGTAAGAGAAGTTGGCAGAGCTGCATAAAACCCACAGGTCTGTTGCCACACTTACTGGAAAATTTAAGTAGCTGCTCTTTTTTTTTTTAATCACTTTATTGGGGGCTCATACAACTCTTAACACAATCCATCCTTCCATCCATTGTGTCAAGCACATTTGTTGCTGTCATCATTCTCAAGACATTTTCTTGCTACTTGTGCCCTTGGTATCAGCTCCTCATCTTCCCCCGCCCCCTCGATGAACCCTTGACAATTTTTAAATTATTTTTTTTAAAGTTGCACAAAAAGTATGCTGAAAAACGCTGCTTATACACGAGTATATACGGTACTTTCTTTCTGGCAGAAGTGAAGCGCACTGGCAAGTTAACCTCCTACCTCGACAGTATGTCACTTTATAATCCCGTTTCAACTGTCCCTTGTCTCCGGCTTGTCTTTCTCGTGTCTCCCCTCCCACCACGCACCATTTCAGCCATAGGAAACCGCTCTCCCTTCTTGTCAACATATCAGGGTCTTTTCTCGCCCCTTGTCTTTGCTCCCTACTGTGCTCTCTCCCGGGATGCTGTTTCCTGGGCTTCGTAGTAGAATCCAGGAGCCCTGGTGGCACAGTGGTGACGGGTTGGGCTGCAACCTGTAAGGTCCACTGTTCAAAGCCACCAGCCACTCCACCGGAGCCAGATGGGCAGTTCTAGCCTTGGAAATGCCCCAGGTTAGTTCCACCCTGCCCTCTGGGGTCCCTCTGAGTTAGCCTCGACTCCATGGCAGTGGGCTGGGGTGGGTTTAGTGAAACCGCTGGGGGATACAGGTGGCTGGCCTGCTTGGCTGCTGTTCAAATCACGAAAAGCTCCAATCCACCTCGCCTAGAGACCCTTGGAAAAAAGCCCTGCTGATCGATTTCCCAAACAATCGGCCGTTGACAACCTGGGAGCACAACTCGACGCTGACACGTGGTGGCTGTCATGAGTCAGAATTAACACAATAGCAACTGGTCAGGTTTTCATTTCTAGAAAATGCCCCACTTCTCTAGATCCACCCCTACCCCGTGTCCCCTTGAAAGCTTTCTTACCTTCCCACAGCCCCTACTTTATCTATGGCACTTAGATTGATTCTTATCCACCGATGCCCTCTGGATGGAGCAGAACCACCTGGCAGTCTGCAGTGCTGCGATCTTTGCAGAAACCCACGGTCAGTCACAGCTTTCTCCGGCAGAGCTGCAGCTCTTTGACCACTTTGTCCCCAGAGCCCCTATGTAAACATAGAGCTTAGCATTTCAAGCTTGTGTTTTTTCTTCTTAAGTTAGTAGCAAGTAGTGGGATGAAAAGAAAAAAAAATCAAGGTTTCTTGAAAAATCATATTTCAATGAAGAAGCCAGCATCAGTTTCCTTATCCCTTGCTTCCTCTGGAGTTGGAGTTATTTGAAAAGTAGTTATTTGTTCACCACATCAATGAAAACATGGTGCAAGGATAGGAGGGGTCTTCAAAATGTCATGAAAACCTCAAATTAAAAGGTCAAGGAGACTTACCTCCCCCTGCCCCCCAACTTGTGGACACTCCTCAGAGTTGGAGTGTGCTAGTCTCCTTGGCCACAGGCACGTGAAGTGACTTGCAGCATCTAATTCCAGGTTTACTTTATTGTGGAGAAGCCTGGCCAGCATCACGTGGAAACAGTCAACAACTGGCTGGTGATTGAAGAAAGAGAGGCGTGACTAAGTTGCAGACATAATCGATGAAATGGTCCTTTCTTTTAAACTGGACTCCTTTTGTTGATACATGGTGGGGTCTTATTAGATTAAAATGTGGAAAATGGGAACACATTTTGCAGTTTGTATGGTAGTGATCATTGTTGGGTGTCACTAAGTCTTAAAAACATCAGCTCTGCTCTCTTCTCTCTCTCTCTCTCTCTCTCTCTCTCTCATTTATAGCAGAACCCCACTCAGTATTATTCACACAGGAAGCTTTCTGCCTGATTTATCAGAGGAAGCTAGCCTCTGATACATATATCACGGGTTCGGTAAACGCAGTTGCACAGTGATAATTATTATTTATTATTATAGCAAAGTTATAGAAAGTACAAGAGAGAGAGAATAATAAGAGTCAGACACATTTCATAGTAGCATGCTCACCTCAGCCCCACTTGGTATCCATGTGGAGAGACAAGTGGGGGAAGGGATTGCATGAGGGAGCAAGGAAAGGGAGCCTCCAGCACCGAGGGGGCTAGAGCGTGGGCTGCTGTAGCCAGAGAGTCCTTATAGTGCCCAAGCCTTATATATCCTTTGGTGCCAGGCAAGGCCCCTAATTACAGGTAAGGACGTACGTCACAGCAAAGGGTTATACAAACACAGGAAGGGGATGAGCTAGGGGTGTGCACGGAACCTCAATGGGAAGGAATAGGGATATACATGTGACAAGAAAGGTGGACCCTAGACTCAATATGGCATCCTCGTGCTGATCACCCTTGGGTGGACTTGACCCCTTTCTCTCCTCTAAGGAAGCACTTTATCGGTATGCCTATCAGAAGGGGTGGTCCGACTTAGAGTGGGATGAGCTATACTCTGTTATGGAAAGCTAGTAACCCTAAGGAAGTATAGTTCCTGACCTACTTTGGTTGACCTCCAAGTGCACTGTCATATTCTGCGTGCAGCAAGTGGCTTAAGTTTGGCATATATTTGGGGAGATGACCTGGGAGAAAACTTTCTGTTTTCTTCACTGACTTACGGTAGATTTTTTTTTTCAGGACTTAAAAGAAGGCTTTTTTTTTTTAAGCCTATTAAATGCATTCTTCTTTAGAAATATTCAAGTGAGAGAAGGGACTCTCTCTTTAACTCTTTCCCATATATTGTTGTGGCCCTTAAAGACAGTACAGCAATTTTGTTAGGTCCACGTAGTTGCTATTGTTGGGACTGCGTCCAGTCGCTTTGACTCCCGGTGACCCTGTGCACACAGTGAAACACCATCCAGTTCACCACCAGCCTCTCAAGTGTTCCTCTGTTTTAAAGCCCATTGTTGCATCCTCTGGATCCGTCCATCTTGTTAAAGGTCTGCCTCTCTTGTTACAGTCCTTCTGCTTTACCAAGCACATGCCCTTCTTTAGGGACTGGTCTCTCCTGACAGCATGTCCAAAGGTTATGAGATGAAATCTTCCCGTGCTTGCCCCAAGCAAGCTTTCTGGCTGTACTTTTTTCCTGACAGGGCTGTGGTTCTCTTAGCAGTCCACGGGCCTCTCAAAGTTCTTTGCCAACACCATAGTTAAAAGGCACCAGTCCTTCTTCAGGCTTCCTCATTCAACGCCCAGCATGCATGTGTACCACATGCAGCTTCACCCTCAAAGTGATATTCTTGCTTTTCAACACTGGAAAGAGATCTGGTGCAGCACATCTACCCAATGCAGCGAATTGCTTCATCTGTTCACTGCTGCTTCCATGAGCATTGGAAGATCCCAGCAAGATGAAATCCTTGACAACTTCAATCTTTTCTCCTTTTATCGTGAGGTTGTCTATTGGCATAAGTGTGAGGATTTGGGTCTATCTTACCTTTAGTTGTAATCCACACTGAAGACGGTAGTCTCTTTTCTTCAGCAAGTGCTTCAAGTCCTCACTTTCAGCAAGCAAGGTTGGGTCATCTGCACACTGTAATTTACTAATAAGCCTTCCTCCAATACCAATGTCCAGTTCTTCATCTAAACCCTCTTCTCTGATTATTTGCTCATACAGATTGAATAGATCCATATGGGATGAAGGACACCACTGTCCCTTTAGGAAGGAGCGGTTGGTGTCCCATATAAGCTCTGTATGATCACCCAGGAAGAATTTTTTTAATTGACCCCCTTGACAGATACACATTCCAAATGCAGTTAGTGATGTGTATAAGAGTTTTGAACTTAAGAAAATGTATCATCCACAATTTTATATAATACAGACAACTTTCCAGTTTAAAATAAACTCAGTATGAATCTGCAAAGTGTTTCTTGTTTGGGCTTTTGAAATCTAAAGTGTTTATCATATGCTGTTTAATCTTTTGTGTAAACACTTTGTGTTGATAATAGGATTTATATGAATGGATTGGCTTTCATAATGTATATGACAAGTAAAATATTGAAACTTTTTAGGTGGTTTGTGGGAAGTAGAAAATCTGAATTATCATTTTCCCCATTGTCGCCTCTCTGCTAATATAGCCATGGTGTATTAGGGAATACACGACAGTTATGTGGGGGAAGACATGACAGCAGCAAACCAAATAACCTACTGACCTTATTGTTGAAGCCTAACAAGAGGAGGAAAATAAAATATTTTCTTGGTTTCATTTTTGTATGGGGAAGAATCAGTTTTCTAATTTCAAGTGATATTATTTTGAGTTTTGCTATGTGTAAAATGTAGGCCACTAACTTAATTGTACTGGGCAAGGGGTTGGTATTAGAAACCATACAGGCACAGAAGCTGAACTTAGCCACTAACCTTTTTTTGAATTTCCTTTGGGATAAATAGGAGTTCATTTTTCTTAACCATTCTTCCTCACTCTTGATCAGTTAGTCTTCTTTACATTTATTTTATGCCTTCAATCTGGGAATAAATAATAGAATTTGAAGAGAGACAGGAACAGTGATTGAATGAGGAATCTCTTACTTTACATGGTTTATGCCTTTTCCTGTGGCATGGGATTGTTTTATTGCAAGAATTCCCTCCACAATGGACAGAATTGCTTTGATGGTGATGGTGGTGGTGGTGGTGAAATTCATTCTTCTTTGAGGGCACCTTTCCATTTGCTGTGTTTTGAAATCATTAGGTCCACGTTTACTCTTTTTGTGTCTTGCTCCTCTTTGATCAGTATTGATTCTATTGATGAATTCAGGTCTTCTCTCGAATTAAATAGATCTGCTTTTGTTACTTCCATAATCTTGTTTGTGGTCGTGGTTACATGATAAATAGCCACATATTTCCTATGGGCAGTTGTTCTACCGATTCTGTGTTCCTACTTGTAGTTCCCAGGATGGGACATCGGCAATATTTTGCTCTGCCACGTTATAACCCAGGGCACATGGCAGTAGAGCTTTGGAAAGACTTGGTGCTCTTGCTAAGCCAACACCGTTCTTGTCCCTCTGTGCAGGTATCGTGGAGGATTACAAGCCACCCTTCTATGACGTGGTTCCCAATGACCCAAGCTTTGAAGATATGAGGAAGGTAGTCTGTGTGGATCAACAGAGGCCAAACATACCTAACAGATGGTTTTCAGACCCGGTAAGAGTGCCAGATTCTTAATTTTAAAATGGTCCGACACAAAGTAATCATAATTTATAGATTATCAAGGGTTCATGAGGGAGAGGGGAGCAGGGAGGGTGGGGAAGGATTGAGGAGCTAATACCAGGGGCTTAAGTAGAAAGCAAATGTTTTGAGAATGGCGATGGCAACAAATGTACAAATGTGCTTGGCACACAATGGATGGATTGTGATAGAGTTGTATGACCCCCGTTAAAATGGTTTTTTAAAAAATTATTTTATTGGGGGCTCTTACAGCTATTATAACATTCAGTACATCATCTGTATCAAGCACATTTGCACACATGTTGCCACATACATTTCCAAACATTTTCCAGTTGAGCCCTTGGTATAAGCTCCTCTTGTTAAAAAAAAAAAAAGCTCCTCTTACCCCTTCCCCCCTTTTTAAGATGAATCATTTTATTGGGAACTCACACACCAGATCTCATTTGCACACTTGTTGCCATCATCACTGTCAAAACATCCTCCCTCCACTTAGGCCCCAAGTTCCAGCTCCCCATATGTCCCTCCCTCCCTCTCCACCATGAACCTTTAAAAAAAAAAACTTGTCCTCAGCAGACCTTCCACTGGAATTTCTCATCAGGTTTTATGCAGAGCCCCACACCTAGTTGATAGACTCAGAAAGGGCTTTCCCTTTGGAAAGTTCTGGGTGTGATAGACGGTGACTCTGAAAATGAATGTCAATGTCCACAAGCATTCCTGTGATGGGTTAGCCTTCTTTAGATTTCATTGCCATCCCTACCAGCTGTGGACTGCAGTTTTCAAGTCTGAGCCAACTGCTTTTAGGGAGGTCCCTTTAAGCCCCTCTCTACTCTGCATATCCAAAAGCCCCAACACTAGCTGCTGCTCAACACCCAGTGTTCTCTGCTGCTGTTCTTCAGTAGTGGCAGCTCCAAGCCCGGGAGAACTAACTCTTGCTGCAACTCTCAGCATTATCTTTGGATTAGGTATCACAGTAGCACCCATAAAACCATCAAGGGCCTAGCCCAGCCATGTAGTTTACCTGATAAAAGTTCCCTGGGTGGCACTAGGAGTCCACAGATCAGAGTCCACGAAACACCAAGGCACGTTGCTTCTTTCGCATTAGTTAAGGCTTTGTTTGGTTATTTATTTGGAAAAGGCAGCAGTAGCATGAACTTTGCAAGACCTGCGGATTTCCGCTAAAGAGTTGACCCGGCATGGCGTCCGCCTGCTTCTCTGCTCACTGGAAAAACTCATCTGTCATGATGGTGTCTTCTTTCCCTCCACAGACGCTCACCTCTCTGGCCAAGCTGATGAAAGAATGCTGGTATCAGAATCCGTCCGCAAGACTCACAGCCCTGCGTATCAAAAAGACTTTGACCAAAATTGATAATTCCCTAGACAAATTGAAAACTGACTGTTGACACTTCTCCTGGTATGTGGAAGGAAGATTCGATGACATTTTCGATGCTATTCAGCTGGGACCTAGTGCTGGCCTGGCTGGCTGTCAGAACAGAATCCGTCTGTCTCCCTCCCCACGTGGCTGCTCCAACCGACCAGGCAGACAGACATCTTTTTACCCAGCCATGTGTTTGTTGAGGAGACGCCCTAACTGCCCGACCCTCCCTCAATGACTGTGAACTGGGCATTTCACAAACTGTTCCCACTGCGGAGACTCCTGGCGGACGGACACTGTGGCAAAGGTAGGGAACTGGAGGAACACAGAGGAACCGGACACGAGATCTGGGCATTACAGGACGGCGGCTTTGCTTCTCTTTCACAGGTCTCCTGGACACGCCCCCGGGGCTCTCCAGGAGGGGGTGAATCTGTAATCAGCAATATTGCCTGTGCTTCTCTTCGTTATTGCACTAGGGATTCTTTGCATTCCTTCCTTGCACCTGTTGCTCTTCGTTTTAAAGACCCAACCTGCTCCAACATTGGCTGTGTACTCCACTGGTCTGTCTTTGGATCATAGGAATTCGATTTGGCAAACACAAAACGTCATGCCAGACTTTGCTGCATTTTACACACGTGCTGATGTTTACAATGACGCTGAACGTTAGGAATTGTTTATACACGACTTTGCAAATTATTTATTACCCGTGCACGTCGCACGTTTTTACAAAACAGCTTCGTGCAGATGTTAAAGCTTATTTTTATGTGGTCTTATGATTTTATTACCAAAATGTTTTTAACACTATACTCGGAAATGGACGTTTTCTTTTATTATCAGTTAAATTCACATTTTAAGTGCTTCACATTTGTATGTGCGTAGACTGTAACTTTTTTTTTCAGTTCGTATGCAGAATGTATTTAGCCATTATCCATGTGACACCACCGAATATATTACTGATTTAGAAACAAAGATTTCAGTAGAGTTTTAGTCCTGAACGCTGTGGGGGAAATGCATCTTCTTCGGAATTATCCATTATGTGCATTTAAACTCTGCCAGAAAAAAAATAACTATTTTGTTTTAATCTACTTTTTGTATTTAGTAGTTATTTGTATAAATTAAATAAAATGTTTTCAAGTCAAACAGTGGAAATTATGTTCTAAATATAAAGAAGAACTGTGTCTCACTGCTTTTAGGCACTGAAGAATAGAATGTATTCAGAAATTGAATCAGCTTTCTCAGCCCAGTAATGAGCTTGACAGGATGATGGGGATGTCCTTCAGCCTGACGGTGGTATCAGAAAAGCTGAGTTTTTAGCTTAATTTTTTTTAATGTGTTACTGCTTTCCCCAGTTTCCTGAACTTTGAAATGACCTATCCTGCTTACAGGGGTTATTGAACTCTAATTGAGAGGGAAGATGTAAAAGCATTTTGATTAGTATAACAAGCATCTATGTGAGTGCAAAGTAGTTTGATGCTTCTCCTCATGTTGCTGGGGAAGAGGCAGCGTTGGCTTTTTTTTTTTTTTAACTTCTTGGGTGTTGCGCTCAATGGATGTTGTAAAGATATGGTTTAAAGCAGCCCACTATAGAAGAGTTCAGAAAATTCTGGAATGTTTCCTGAAGGTAATCTAGCAAGTTAACTTAGGATGCATTTTCCCTTTCCTTGGAGGACACAGATATATCAGAGTTATCACAGCCAATCATTTCCTTACTTTTATTGATGCATTCAGAAACAGCAAATCATGTGTGTACAGCTTGCTGAGTTCATGTTGAAATTGACAACAAACAGGACCTGGATCAAGAAGCAAAATGTAATCCACAGCCTAAAAGTTCCTCATCCTCCCTTCTCATTCCATCCCCCATGTACCTGGATATAACTGTCAATCTGACTCCTAACAGCTTTTGTACATTATTTAAAAACACCCCCCAAGTCACCTCATGGTGAGTCTACAAGTTCACTGATTATGGAGCATTTTCTAAATGGAATTACACAGTGTATACGTTGGTGGGTATATTTCAGTGCATGAAATCACTGGGTCCTATGTGCTTAAAATGTTCAGCTTTAACTGATGGTGCTGAAAGGAGGTTGTGCCAGTTTATTCTCCCACCAGCTTTGTGGATGTTCCAGGTAGTTCTACCTCTTCAGCGTTGCCTGGTTTTTGTGTGTTCTCATTTTCACTGTCCTCCTGGTGGGTGCTGTGCACGTATCTCAGCAAAGCGAGGTTGGAATAGGGAGAGAGTGAGTTGGCATAGTTTTTGCCATCTCTTCAATGTCCTTGGGACCCGATGGGGAAGAATGATCAACAGAAGTGTGCGTGTAGATCCCAGATCACCTGAATGTGCTTACCTGAATGGGGTCTAGCCTTTAGTAATGCGCAGTAGACAATGCTAACCATCTAACCACTTCCTCGGGTGATCAACCGACGAACACGCCGCAGTCATGCTAACTCTGGAGCAGGAAGTGGCTCTGTAGACTGCTAGGTTACAAGGTGGCTTCTAAAATCCAAAGCTAAGGCAAAATGCTGCTAGAATGCTAGAATATCATGGGAACCTTCATTAAACAAAAATCTCAATACTGTGCCTTGACACATCCTTTAGCCAGTATAAATCTTTTGTAGATGTTATTCCCACCTCTAATCCTTCCCTCGAATAGATGCGTTGAGATCTAGGTGTTGGCAATCATATATATATATACAAAGTGCCATAGACTACCAAAATAACGTATGTTTTGGAAGCACAGCCTGAATGTTCCTTAAAAACGGGGTGGCCAGACATTGTCTCATATACTTTGGACATGTTATCAGGACGGACAAGATCATCCATCATAGGTGGTACAAGAGGCCAGCAAACGAGAGATCCCTTCAAGGAGAAGGATTGGCTGCAGCAATGAGCTCAGATGTCACACCTCCGAGGAGGCTGCAGGGTGACTCATCCCGTTGTGCTGAGCATCACCAGGAGGTGAAGCCAGCTTGATGGCACCAACCACGGCGCCAATCTTTCCCCGAAGACGTCTGCACTCTTCAACTTACTGCACAGCAGTTTGGACAACCTCAAGGCGCTCAAATTGTGTTTCCTTGAAACCTGAGTTTGGGGAACAACAATAACAAAATCCATGGAAAGGCAAAATCAAGGTTGGAGGGGCTGAAAGATCGAGCGGTACTTTGTTGCGACGGGGAACTCAAAGTCCTACCAAATTCCTGTCATCATTTTTAATCCTCTGAGAAAATCTCTCACTTAGGAATGTCCTTTTGAATGCCTGAAATGGCTACAATGATCTGAGTGGACTTTTCTCCCTTGGATTTAAAACTGGCCTGCTGCTCTGCAGATCACCTGAGAGGCCACTGTTTGGACCTTTTTAAAGAAGGGACCCTAATGAGATGACAGCAAGTCTGACTGCAAGACTTTGTCTACCGTCACTCACAGGTGGCAGAAACATGCTTATGTTTGTTCGGGGGTGGCTTTTTTCGAATAATAAACTCATGCATGTATGAACTTGAATTGGAAAAGCAACACTTTTTTACTTATCCCTGCAATCAAAGGCTCTGGAGATGGACACATCAGATCTCTGGCTTCCCCAATGCCACACAATGGCAGGAGTCAGACGAGCCTCCATGGTCCATTCTTGTCCACTAGTTCTGGCACCAACCATTCCTTTCTTGCCACTCAGCATCTGTGTGGGGTTTGATCATTCTTTGCAAGGGCCACACAGAACTCTACAGACAGTACTCACAGTTAAGGGGATTTCTTAGTCCATAGCTTATTCAAGTCAGGCTCAGCAAGCAGTAAGGAATAGTCTTTTGTCTCAGCAATCAGCCAAGTTCCTAGTTCTCAGCCTCTCAGCTCTGTGCTCCCATGGCCCCTGCCTCCGTGGGCCCGGAAGGCAGACTACTGGTAGCTCTGTTTCATAGTTCTAGAGTCTTGACTCAGATGGGAAGGTATCCCTTAATCTCAGTACTGCTCCTCTGAGTCCCAAAGTCTGAGGGGTCTGGTCTTGGGACCCTCTGCCTCTTACGACTGAGCTCTTGAATGTGCTCTTCCCTGCTCCTTGGGGTTTCTCTCTACTCTGCCACTTCAAAGGTGGCTCATACTACGGCCAGGGAGGTGGTAATGAAAACTGACCATCCCCTGTATTAGTGTTATATCTGCCCTCTTTGCATAGCTCCCCGCCCCCACCACGCCCGCCCCAAGTTTTCAGCAGGAGTTAAAGAGACTTGGGTAGAGGAGCCATATTAAGAAATTTCATGCTGCCTAAGTGATGTTCACTATCTCCACCATTGCCCTTACTTTCTGACTTTGAAACTTAATATCACTTAGACTTATGGTTTGGGATGGCGGTGGAAGAATGGGTGAGCTAAGGAGACGTGGCAGAACTTACTGAGCCCCTCTAGAAACATGTATGTAAAATCATGGTGCTTTGTTGTCCGATGGGAATATCGATCTACAAAGAAGTTTGCTAAAGTGTCCAAGCTCAGTGTTAATGTTCCGTGGCCACACATTGGTTTTGAAGTTAACATCTTTCATCTTCACTGCAGCCCAGTCTCTGAGCTGCATAGCCCCTGTGAAGGATTCTAGGATGAAGACACATTTCGGGTGCTCAGTTCTCAATCAGGTTCTCTCTCCAAAGTAGAACCATCCCCCTGTCCCCCAGTCACCTCCTCCACTGACTGCCATGAAGAGTGGCAGTAAATTGCCCCTGTGGGTTTCTCACAATGCCACTGCAACTTCCAACGGACCCCTAGTTATTTATTTATTTTTTTAATGAAGATGTTTCATTTGCAAGGATCTTCAAGAAAAGACGGCAAAGTGTTACAGTATGCTTTGCGGGCATTGGGATAGATCCCATTGCTTTAATACACAAGCCAACGTCACTACCATCTAGTGACCTGACTGACTCATAGTGAGCCTACAGGACACAGGCAAACTGTCCCTCTTAGTTTCTGAGACTGTCACTCTTTGCAGGAGTAGACGCCCCCAGTTTTCTTCTGCAGAGTGGATGGTGGTTTCAAACTACTGACCTTGTCAATCGCAGCCTGTCCTGGACCACCCCCTGAGCTCCAATAGCAAGCTCTTGCTGCTCAGCTTCCAGGCCAGCGATGCTTGGGCAGGCTATTCTGAGGTGCAGGGGCAGCAGCTCCACCAGCTCAGCAATGTATGGGCAGATTCAAGGCGGCAGCCGGGAAGTGTGATTTCTCCATTGATGAATAAGACTCCAAAACCGAATTCCACGGAATTGAGTTGATTCTAACTCACAGTGACAAGAGGCCTGTGTAGAACTGCCCCTGTGGGGAACTGAGACTGACTATTCTGCAGGATGAAAAAGCCTCTTTCTTCCTCCGAGTAGCTCATGACTTCAAGCTGCTGGCCTTGTGGTCCATAGCCCAATGGGCAACCATAGAGCCACTGGATCCAGATTAGAAGAACCAAAGCTAAGTGCTAAACTTTTTAGGCCAGAGTGCATTCAGTGACTTTGTGTCTTCCTTACATCTCTTCCATGTCTCCACCCAGTTCATCTCCCAAGAAGAAGGAATGGAAAAGGTCATTTGGCCTTGCATGTGTTACTTTATTTCTTAAAGTGTTTCCACAGGAAGATCACGTGCCTCTTGTCTTCGATTCTTCTCTTTCCCCACCCCCTAGAATGTTACCTTTTCCATGAGTTGTTTTCAGAAATTGTTTTTGATTTCCTTCCTAATCTTTCCCATCCCTAAATAACTGGTAGTTTTTCCCACATAATTGGAATTCCCTGAAGATCTGTTTCATCTCTGACCACCCAGCCTCCCTTCAGGACTGTGTTGCAGTATTTCAAAACCTAGTTGCTTCACATGTTTCAAGGGATGCCCAGCTCTGAGTCATGTACTCTGTGCTAACTGCTGCACTCTGATTTTGATGGTTTCCTCCCTCTGAAGACAGCCCTCGCATCTCGCCCTGAACTGCCACCTACCTGATATACTCCATCAAAGTCTAATCATGTCACTAAAATCACTCAAAAGTCTGTGCCCTAAAGGGTGTCCATGACTCACTCTTTGAACAAATTACGATTGAGGGTCTGCTAAGTGCCAAGCCTGTCTTTTCTTACAGAGAGTATAAGGCAGAAGGGAAGGCAGTCTCTGAATAGCAAAGGAGAAGAACAGAGCTGTGCTTGGTGCCCTGGACCTAAGAAAACAAGGTGGAGGGGCGTGAGCAGGGGAATATTTGTTAGGTAAAGCTGCTCAGAGGAGAAAACATGTAGTCCTGTAGGAGGAGAGACCAGCTGTGGGAAGAGACACAATACTTGCCTTTGTGTCCAAAGGCAGCCAAAGTCAGGGTGCCCAAGGTGTGAGAGCATGGTAGGTTCAAAGAGAGATAAACAAATAGCATCAGGGTAAAGAGGTATGTCTGAGTTTAGGCTCAGGCGGCAGTGGTTTGGGTTTTCCTTGAAGTACATTGTGGACCTGTCTTAGGACCTTCTGTAGGCTCTCTAAAGAAGCAAAATCAGTGACATTTATACAAGACAATTACCTACCCCAAACTCCCCCAAAAAAGAAGGGAAAAAATTTCTACTAGGTGGTGTTTTCATAGCACATTTTTTTCCTGCTAGACATGCATTGAACAATTTGCTCAGAGTTAGTGCACCCAGTGGCATCACCTGGGAAGTTTCTTTCTGGTCACAATGAATTTTTCATAAAAGCAGTGTGTTTCTCTGGAGTAGCTAGAGAAATAAATCCAGAGAGACTCATATGTATGTAATAGAGAACTTTATATCAAAGAGTAATTGTATAATAAGAAAGCATCCCAGCTTTGTCCAGATCAAATCCATACATCTGATATTAGCCCATGTATCTGGTACGAGTCTATAAATTTCTCTTCAGATTCATGCAACACATGCAATGACACCGAACACAGGAAGATCACAGGTCAGTGGGTGGGTAGTCTTGTGGATCCAGTGGTGGTGGCAACATCTCAGCACTGACATGGGTCTCCACGTGTCTCCTTCAGCTCCAGAGTTCTTGCTGTATCAGCATAGCTTCATTTGGCTTGTCAACTGGAATGTCTTGCAGGGAGAGAGTGTGTGTCTGACCTCCAGAGACGAAGTCAGGAGTTTCTAGAATCCACAGGAGATGGCCCTGCCCACACAGAGGCCTCATTGACTGATATCTGAATGACAGGCTAGACTCCACCCCTGCAGAAGTTGACAGATTATGTAATTGCCACAAGCCCTTTCCCGGGAGAAGGACATAATGCTTGGTAAAGGAGAGGGGCAGCCAAAAAGAGGAAGACCCTCGCGGAGATATAGATTGCCACCATGACTGCTCAGGCCTGGTCTGCGGGACAATAGTGAGTGGTGCGGCATTGGGTGGTGATTCATTCTGTTGGCTAAAAGGTCACTATGAGCTAGAACCAACCAGATGACAATGAACGACATCCTGTAAGTGATTACATCATATGAGATACCATCATTGGCCTAATCACAACAATACAACCAAACTGCATCCCTACTGCCAATCCACTGAGAATCAATGCTTAAAGACATTGACACAGAACCTTAAACACAGAAACTGTCATCTCAGTTTAGAAGATCAACATTATCCACGGTATTCTGGCTAGTGGTTCTCGACCTGTGTTTTCCAACATCGGTGATCCTACTCCTTGAGGGACGGACACTTGAATGACCCCGGATTGCTGCAAAACAGACCCTTCCACTTTATCCTGACTTAGAGGCTACAGTACACATGCTTTTCATTGCCAAGGCGACATTGACTTTCTTTGTGTGTGTGTGTGTGTGTGTGTTGTTTTTTTTTTTTAATTTCTGAAAAGGGATCAGTAGGTATAATAAGTTCAGGAACCTGTGGTCTAGACTGAAATGTAAGTGGAGATCAGGAATGGAAACATGGGGATAGGTTTAGAGGAGATACAATGGGGTGGACCAGGCTGATAGGAGTGGACTGAAGGCAATCTATGGATTGGATTCTTTGGAAGTAAATCCAAGAGTATTTTCTAGTGTGTTTGGATGATAGATGGGGTAAAAGAAAATAGACTAGTTTTGTGAATTGAGTGACTGGGTAGATGTTGGTTCCATTGACTGGGGTGCTGAATATTTTTGTGTATTTGTGTGGAGGGTAGGCAATACAGTTAAAAAAAATTGCCCATGAACATGGCTTAAAGTATCACAAGTGCTTATGAAACATCCATAGTGATTGTGTGTAACTGCTACCAGGAAGATCAGCAGTTCAAAAAGCACCATCTGCTCCTGGGATGAAGGATAAGACTTTCCACTTCATAAATAATTGCAGTCTTGAAACCCTTTCCCATTGGGTCCCTATGAGTTGCCATTGACACCATGGCAGTGAGTTTGAGGTCTGAACTTTTTATGAAATATCCAAGTGAAGATGTTTGTTGAGTTGGAGGTCAGGGGAAAGTTAACTATATTTAGATATTAGTTTTCATTACTTCTCATTGATGTTTCTTTGTGTGTGATTTTAAGGCTCTCAGTGATTTTAAAGTTGTTAGGAGGGATAGGATTGGCTGTTCAGTTTCAAGAGTTTATCCATACATGAAACATAGTCTTGTCATCCTCACTTCTAAAGAGCATTTTGGCTGAATTTCCAATATATGTTCATTTTTCTTTTGGCAGCCCACGATTCAATGTCCTTCCTCAGCGTCATAATTAAAATTCATGAGTTCTGTTGTCTTTCTTATTCATTGTCCAACTTACTTTTTTCTACAGTATTAGTTCTTTTCTTTTTTAAAAAATTTTATTTTATTGGGGGCTCATAGAACTCTTATCACAATCCATATATACATGCCAAGCACACTTGTTGCCATCATCATTCTTACAACATTTGCTTTCTTAAGCCCTGGTATTAGCTCCTCATTTTTTTTTAACCCTCCCTCCTGGCTCCTCCCTCCCTTATGAACGCTTGATAATTTATAAATTATTATTATTTTTTTCACATGGTACACTGTCCAATATTTTCCTTCACCCACTTCTATGTTGTTCATACCCTAGGGAGGAAGTTATATATAGATCCTTATAGTCGGTTCCCTTTTTCTACCCCACCTTCCTTCCACCCTCCCAGTATTGCCACTCTTACCACTGGTCCTGGAAAGATTATCTATTCTGGATTACCAATTTTCTGATTCCTATTGACACCAGTGTACATCCTCTGGTCTAGCCAGATTTGTAGGAAAGTTACTATTTCATTGTTGTTACACTGTACCCTGACTTACTCATTTCCTTCCCGCAACTTTTCTGTAAGAAGATGTCACTTCACCTACAGATGGACTTTTAGTCCTCAATCTGCACCCCTCCTCATTTGTCTTTTATTTATTTTTTTATCCTAACCCTAACCCTAACCCCAACCCTTACCCTAACCCACTCCCCCTCATTTATAATGATATAACTTTTAGTTCTTTGATGTCTGATACCTGATCCCTTTGATACCTCGTGGTCACACAAGCTGGTGTGCTTCTTCCATGTGGGCTTTGTTGCTTCTGAGCTAGATGACCACTTGTTTAATTTCAAGCCTTTAAAACCCAAGACACTATATCTTTTGATAGTTGTGCACCATCAGCTTTCTTTACCACATTTGTTTATGCACACATTTGTCTTCCGTGACCATATCAGGAAGTTGTGACCATATCAGGAAGATGAGCGTACAATGATTTGATTTTTAGTTCTTTGATGCCTACTAACTGATCACTTTGACCCCTTGTGGTCACACAGGTTGGTGTGCTTCTTCCATTGGGACTTTGTTGCTTCTGTGTTAGATGGCTGCTTGTTTAATTTCAAGCCCTTAAGACCCCAGACATTATATCTTTTGATAGCCAGGCACCATCAGCTTTCTTCACCACATTTTCTTATGCACACATTTGTCTTCAGTAATCATGTCGGGAAGGTGACCATCATTGGAATGCCAATTTGATCCAACAAAGTGTTCTTGCATTGAGGAAGTATTTGAGTGGAGCCCCAATGTCCATCTGCTATCTGAATACTAACCCTTGAAGGATATGCATATAGATCTATTTCCCCATCATCATTTATAAAAATATTTACCTATGTGCATGCCTGTATTTAGACCACTGTAAATGCCCTTTACCTCCTATTCCTTTCTTTTATTTCCTTTTACTTTCCTCTTGTCCCACTATTATGCTCAGCCTTCATTTGGGTTTCAGTAATTTGTCTTGGTTACATTACCCTTGATCAATTCCTACCATGTATCTCACACCCACCTTGCCACTGAGTTTGGATCACTTGTTGCTTTCTTGTCCCTGGGTTGGTCAACACCACCTCCTTTCCCCCACCTCCCCTTCTCCCATGGCCGCCCCCACATGCCCCGAATCATCAGACCCATTGTTTTCTCTCCCAGACTGTTTGTCCAGCCTATCTAATCTAGATAGACTTGCAGAGATATAATATGCACAAAAAAACAAGGCAAAGCAAGATGAAGTGACAAAATAAAATAAAATGATGACAACAAAAAAACCAATGTACATTTAAAAAATATATAAATAAGTTTTAAAAAATTTTTAAGTAAAACTTGTAAATAGTTCAAGGTCTGTTTGTTGACCTCTAGGTTGAGTCTGGTGTGGTGCTATGCCCTGGCCCTCCCTCAAGCCATCCATGCTATGCCCACCCCCTGTCCTTGCTGCTCTGCTACATGCCCTTAGTGTATGCCTTGGTGTGGTGAGGTCAGTCTGGGTGCAATCCTGACTTTGTGTCTCCAGTGTGGTCCCATAGGACCTTGGGTCAGTGAAGGATGTCATATTTCATAGAGTGCCAGTCATATGGTCCTCTCTGTGCATTGGCTGTTTTGAATGGAGATATTGTCCTCCAGGCTTGGTGGGCCAGGATGCACTCCACTCTCTTCCTCCCCCCTTCATTGCTCCCATGTGCTCTGGTCAGAAATGTCTTCAGTGCTATCCTCTAAAGAAAATTCTTATTGGGGAGGGGCGGCTGTCCATGTACTTGGGATTAGGGGGCTGGTCCCTCAGACACCTCCGCTGGATCCCCCCTCCATGCCCTCAGGCTGTATTCCCATCTTGGAACACCAGATTTAAAGTTGGTCTCTCTTACCCTGTGGAGATATAAGCAACATCTTGGGTATTAACCTTGGGTATTCAAGGGAAATAACCTTCCCTTAGGTAGGTTAGTGCTCCATTCCCTAATACACATTGCTATTTTTCCACATCCCACACCCTTCTTTTTATTTGACTGCCATGTGTAGCCCCGGATATGGTCTGGCCTCTGCCATACTACCTATGTCTCACCCCAGGAATTTTTTATTTAGTAACCTTTTCCCTTTGCCCCTTTTGCATTTTTTTTGTCTTAGCCTACCTCAGCAGACTCATGTTGTTGTTGTCCTTTTGCACTTGGCTTACTTCAATTAACATAATTTCCTTGTGGCGATCATGTACTTGATGTCAATTTCATGATTGGGAGTGTGGGGGTGGAGTCTAGCCTATCCATCTGGAGGTAATCAGTGAGGCCCTTGTGTGGGCATGGCTTTCTCCTGAGAATTCTGCAAAGTCTCATGGTATTTTCCAATTGGTGAAAAGAGACAAGACTTAGTCTCTTGGAGTTGGTCTACCGACAAGACAAGATTAGATCATGGCATGCTGATCGATCCTAATTCCTGGAGACTGGTGGAGGCAGAGGAGCTCCTGCCAGGGCTGAGATACTTGGGAAGCCACAAGGAGACCCCTCCAGCACTGACATGTGTCCACTACCAATGAATACTGCTGATGGACTCTGAGCCCTGGAAGTGCAGAGCCATGCAGAGACCCCTGTCACTGCTGGGATGCTTCTACTGCCATTAGATACACAAGACTCTGCACCCACTGGCCTGTGATTATCCTGATGTCGTTGCACATGCTTCGTGAGTTGGAGGGAGACTTTGTGGATTGGTGTTAGACACATGGGCTAGTATCGGACTTATGACCTTGGACTGAACTGGGTTGGGATGCTTTCTTAGTGTTCCATTCCTCTTGTATATAAACCTTTCCCTTATATCCATATGCGTGTTTATGAATTTCTTTCTCTAGTCTACCCGGACTAACACATTCCTCTAGTTCTTCCGATGCAGCAATGTGCTTCATGCATTCACCACTCCTTTTTAGAGATGCATAGTATGCATTGTATGTATGTATCACAGCTTTTTAATACATTCATCAATTGATGGAAATTTGGGTTGCTTCCAATTTCTTGGAATTGTGAACTGTGCCACGATGAATATTGGAGAACAGTGTTTGGCTCTTCTGGGTATATATCCAGTAGGGAGAAGGCTAGGCCATAGGATAGCTCAATTCCCATCTGTTTTAGATATCACCAAATTGATTTCCAGCAGTGGATGAGAGTTCCTGTTTCTGCACAGTTCCTCCAACACTTGTTGTTTTCTGATTTTTTTTAATTAGGCTATCTTTGATCTTGTTAGGTGGTATCTCATTGTTGCTTTAATTTGCACTTGTCTTATGGCTAAAGATTGGGAGCATTTTCTCATATGTTTTTTGGCCGTTCGAATGTCTGCCTCTGTAAAACTTATGTTCAGTCCTTTGCCCACCTCTTCAGTGGGCAGTTAGTTTCATTCTTTTGGGAAACTCTCTGGGTATTTTAGATTGCAGTAATAAGGCCTTTGTCTGATGTGTCATTGCTAAAGATGTTTTCCCAGTCTGTGGACTCTCTTATTACTTTCTTTATGATTTTTTTTTTGGAATTTTTCTACCAACAAGACAAGATTAGATGACGGCATGCTGATCAATCGATCCTAATTCCTGGAGACTGGTGGAGGCAGAGGAGCTCCTGCCAGTGCTGAAATACTTGGGAGGCCACAAGGAGACCCCTCCAGCACTGACATGTGTCTACTACCAATGAATACTGCTGATGGACTCTGAGCCCTGGAAGCGAGGAGCCATGCAGAGACCCCTGTCACTGCTGGGATGCTTCTACTGCCATTGGATACACAAGACGCACAGGTCTTTTGTCTTCAGGATATCCCACTTTTCAATTTGTGCCTCTGTGTTTGTGTCCTTCCCTGTTCCTGACAGACTATGTATTCCCTGTGCCAAAGTTCTCAGGTTGGTCCCAGTGCCCTCAATGATGGCCATAATAGTTTGGAGTTTTACTTCGAGGTTTTACTGTGATCCACCTTGAGTTTATTCTTGTGCGTGGCATGAGATAAGGGTCTTGCTTCATTTTTCTGCAGATAGCTATCCATTTTTTCCAGCACCAATTGTTGAAGAGGGCATGTGCTTCCCATTTGATATTTTTGGGGTCCTGCTTTTGTGTAAAGCACCCCGAATGGTAGGCAGAATTGACCTGATCAGGTAGATTGCTGCAGAAGTTAGGCAGAGGTTCCCGCAGCAGCGTGGGACTTTGGTGAGTGTTGGTTGAGCTGCCTCAGGCTGTGTAAGGCACTAAGGCAGGCAGGGGGAAGTTACGTCAGTCATGAGCAATCACAGAGGACAGATAAGAGCTCCCCCATTCAGTCATATAGGCAGGAATTCCCCTGGAAGAACGTGAAAGAAATATCCCCTGGTGGAGGGTGGATGGACTTCCCCAGCCTTGGGCTATGCTGCACAAGGTGGGCCTCTGGAAAAGGTGTACATGGTCTAGAGTAAGAGGAGTGGTCTGGAGGTCCACAATGGTGTGAGAAAAAATGGAAGAAACCAGAAGGAAAAACACCAAAGCAGTAACCCCACTGAAACTGTGGGGGGATAGAAAGATGAGAGGGAAACAAAAGTAACAATATAGTTGAGCCCCAATCTCTGATCGTAGAGCTGCAAGGGTTTAATCACTGCCTTGAGCTGGCAGCAAGCTGTGGCTCTGTTGAGGTGTTCCCGGCTCCTGCCGAGACAGTGGCCGGGCTAAGGTCAAACTTAGCTGGCTTCCACTGTGGTAAGTCTAAAACCCCCAGCCCTTCAAAATCTTGTGGATCTGTGCCTTTATGATGCTCCTGCTGCAACCTGGCAGTGTTGATTTTCCCTCTTAGTAACTCTCCTGGCTCATTGCCCAACTTTCACTTGCATCCGCGGTCATTGAAAATCTGGCTTGGGTCAGGTGCATCTTAGTCTTGAAAGAAACATTCCTTCTCTTCAACATGTTAAGGAGGTCTTGTGCAGAAGGTTTGCCCACTGCAGAATGCCTCTTGGATTTTCACTTCTGCTTCCATGAACATTCGTAGTGGAGGTAAATAAAGTGATATCTTTGACAACGTCAATCTCTGTTTATCATGCTGTCTATAGGTTGAATTATGGCGATTCTTGTTTGTTTGTTTTTTTACATTGAGTTTCAACTCATACTGAAGACTGCAGTCCTTGATTGTCATCAGTAGGTACTTCAAGTCCTCCTCAATTTCATCTAGTGAACATGTGTCATCTACATATTTCAGGTTGTTAGTAAGTCTTCCTTCAGTCCTAATACAGCTTCTCATGTCATTTGCTCAGCATGCATATTAAATAAGTATGGTGAAACAATATACATTTCTTCATTTTAAAGTTCTCAATATTCCTTCGTTCTGTTTGACTGGTTGCCTCTTGGTTCATGTACATGATTACAATGATGTGTACTGCACTTCAGGACTTAACTTAATGCCTTTATTATCAATAAAACACAAATATTTTTTGTAGTCTGTACTTTGATCCAAGATCCTTCCAACATCAGCAATAATATTCCTTGTTCCATGACCTCTTCTGTGATAGATTCATAATTTCACTTCAACTTGAAGATACATAAAAGTGTAGGGGTGGAGTTTTTTCTGACAATCAGGTCACGGACTAATAGTGATGCCTTGTGAGCATGTTTCTCTGATAAGTAGGGGTCTGGGGATCTCTCTTGCTTTCTCTGCCTTTGCTTTCCTGCTAGGTGACCCTTGTTGCTGCCAGAACCCGCGAGATGCGTTCACCACCACTGAATCTATTCATTGAAGACTTTGCATCTACCAGCCTGTGATAAACCTGCATTCTGCATCATTACATGTGACTGTGCAAGTCTGAAAAGCAGCTTATGGACTAGTATCCAATTTATGCACTTGATCGAGTTGGAATGTTTACTTGATATATAATTACTTATTGATATGAAATTCTTTCTTACATATATATGTGTATGACGGGATCTGTTTCTCTCGGCAACCTAGCTTAACACATCTGAATTCTACCTGAAACTCTGGCAGCTCACTGTCAATGTAGTGCTGCAATCATTGGATGCTCTTAAACAAAATTTTACTTGCATGGGGTATCAATTGTTCTATAATTTGAGCATTCTCTTGTGCTACATTTCTTTTGGATGGGTACAGATACAATCTCTTCCTGTCAGCTGGCCAAGTAGCTGTCTTCCAAATGTCCTGTCATAGATGAGTAAGTGATTCCAGTGCTTCAATAGCTTGTTGAAATATTTCAATTGATGTTCCTTCAATACCTAGGGCCCTCTTCTTCATTAAGCTTGTTAGGTTGCCAGAAAGAAAGAGAAAGCTAAGGAAGACAGGAAGGAAGGAAGGAAAAAAGGGAGAAAGGGAAGGAGAGAGAGATGATTCAGCCAGTGGCTTCTGAGAGAGTTGACAGGTTTAGTTAAAGTCAAGGACGAGACATCAGCTCAGAAGGCTAAGGTGGCTGTTCCTGAGATTCCAAAGGGGGCAATCTTGTATACTGTCTTAAGGGATGTAGAACAATCACAGAGAGAAGATATTTCAGTAGAACTGACTTGATTTAAAAGACCAGAAAAGTTGCACAAGGAATTCCACCCCCTCCACCCCCCCTCCCCGACAGCAGTATACCTGTTCATTCTTTGAGGGTTGCAAAGGGTTTCCCAGAAGAGTTTCTTTGGGAAAGCTTGCTTTGGCTACTCTCCACTCCTGATCTTGGTCCTGTAGACTTCTTTTTGCCTCTCAAATCTGAGAAGATTTCAAAGGAATGCAACCTGCGCCCTTGAGAGATGATAAAACTGCTGATTGACATGGTGTAAATTGAAGAGACAGATTTTTGGGGGGGAAATGTTACAAATATAGAAACATCTCCTTTACAAGCATATAGATGTAGATGGAGGGTATGTTGAGAAATAATAACTTCACCTTTTAATATCTTTGTTTAGTAAAAGTTTCTATGACTTTGTAACCCTTTTTTCAACTCCCTATTTTTCTACTACAAATTTCACCCTCTACTTGGCAGGATGATTCCTTTTGATAGGTCTTCTTTTAGTTATTCCTTGTGCAAACAGTAGGCTCTAGATAACTATGGCCTGAAAGCAGGGGAAGTGAGATTGGCACCCAGGCTGACTGATACCAAAGCTCTGTGGAAAAGTCCCACGCATGGTTTTCTGCTGTCTTTGCACATGAAAATAATATCATTACCTTTCTTTGCAGGCAGGTGTGTAAACAGAATTGCTGTTCTGAGAGCGTTACCCTCAGAGAGTGCTACGAGTACTATGTCTGTCAGGTACGAACTGCAAGATTCCAAACTACCAATTGAGCCCGGCGAGAAAGACGAGGCAGTCTGCTCTCCTAAAGATTGACAGCCTTAGAACCCAAGTTAGGGTCACTACCAGTTGGAACTGACTCGGTGATGGTGGGTGGTGGTGGGAGTAGAGAGGTTGGCTTTTTTTAGCTGTGATCTTTTCTTCTTATTCAATTTCTACACTTTTAGAAATGAATACAGGGTATAAATTTACATGCTAAATTTACATGGAAACTATGAACTCACTTGTGGGAAAAAAGGTCTAGGAAAAGTATCGGAAGAAGTTATCCCACAATACTTAACTCGGTGTATTTGAGTAACTCTGGACTATTTTGTCCTATGTCTGTATTTTCCAAGTTTCTATAAAGAGAATACATTTTATGAAATAGAAGAAAGAGCAGTTTTATGCTGGTTTGGAAGGCAGGCCATTCTGCTTGTTACCAAGACAGTGGGTGGGTGACTGATAACTGTGGTAGCTGGTATTTTTTTGTTTGGTATTTTCCCCATTGGTTTAAAGCCAAGTAGTTCTACAGTTCAAAAAAACCAAAACAAGAAAGCAAAAAACTAAACAACAATAATCTTCCGCTGTTTCTCACTTCCTTTCTTCAACAGCAACCACTATCTATATTGTCAACCTTTTCTGTTCTTTTAGTAGCATCATGTCCTTCTATTCACTGTTCTTTCTGAGGTGAACAGTACCAAGTTCCTACAATGAAACAAAAAGCCCGGTGCTATGTGAAGCTGCTAACTAAAAAGTTTGGAGGTTTGAACTCCTCTGTGACTCTGAGGAAGAAAAATGTGGCGTTCTCTTTCCTGGAAGATTGCAACCATGAAAATACTTTAGGGAGGAATTTACCTCCGTCTTAGAGGGTCGTGATAAGTAGTGACTGACGTGATGCATACAGCATCAACTATGAAAGCTGAGACTTGAGCCTTCCACAGTTTCTCTACCCAACTGATACACGTGCATTTCTATCCTCTTCTTTCTTCCCAATGAGTCATGGGCTTAACAAATGTTTATGGAGTGTCTGCTATGTGCCAGACACTCTGCATGCAGAGGACAAAGCGTGGAAGCCAATCTAAAAAGGACACTTCCCTCCCAGAGCTCTAGAGATGGTTACTTGGGCTTGGGTTATCTTTCCTATACCAACCTGTTTTCTTGGAAGTCAGCGCTTTTCCTCTTTTTTTTTCCTTTGCTTCCTTTGCTATGCATTATCATTAAATCATCACCAAACACTCTCTGCAGGATCTCCATATTGGTTCAATCCATTCACACATGATAATCTATGGAAATCACATTGTCAAGATATTCCATTTGGAACCCTATGTATTTTTGCTCAAAGCTCAACTGATTGTTACTTGGACCTTCTACTGTTTCCCTGGAAATGCCTCCAATGTTATTCAATTAATAGGTAGGGGAAATTGGCAGCATTACAAAAGAGAAAGTGGTCCATGCCATATTACATGATGCACTGTGTGAGAGTTGCAACAAGGTAGGGTAAAAGCATTTGCTTGGAGAAAAATGGCCTTTCAACAGAAGTAGACCAACTTCCAATCAGTTGTTTCACAATGGCCTCACTCTGGTCTCTCCTTCTATCTCCTTTGACTTAGTGATGACCTTGCCCTCCTCTCTGCTAGTCAAGAATTGGACCAGAAAGACCAAGAGAATTGTGGGAGACAAAAGTTGCTACAATTTGGTTCCTTTTCATAAAGCTAAATTCTCCATACCTACATAACCAGATTTTTCCTGAGTAGATCTTAATCTGGGAGGTAGAGATTGTATACGGAGACAGATCTTAATAATTGTGAAAATGTAATTTGATATTAAAGGAAGACAAAAGAAGAGGAAGTTAATTTTACTAATGGGTGGATGTTATCTATGGTTGATACAATTACTCCAATGGTATGAGTTCTAAGAAATTGTTTGATTAAGTATCATATATTCTTTGTTCTTAGAGCAGCTGTAGTCCCCAAAGTGGGTCCCCAATCCCCTCACCTCTAGATTTAAGCTCTGCTCTTTCCAAGGCCCTGTTTATCAATCTAGTTTCAAGTTTCCTCAATAAAATCGATTTATATACTTTTCTTTTAATATCCTTTTATTGGTGAGCTACTAAGAGCAAATACTAGGAAACATCAAACAAAAAGTTCAAAGAATAAAACTATGCAAAAATACCAGTAATGCTATTAAGGTATATGTTAATTCAGTTTTGTGTAAGCTTTGTTTGTATTTGTTGTTGTTGCTTTGAGGCCGCTGCTGCAAAGTTTGCACAGACTCTTTGTTCTTGGTGGGATCACTGAGCTTTGGACATGTTCCCCACAACCACATCAGCTGAGTCACCTGTCTCCACATTCCCTCACCAAACCGCAAACACTACCGTGTCTGCTCCAGAACATCTCTCAGAAGTCCGAATTTTCCGCATGAATGTTATATGTCTTGTTCTTCTAAGAGCGCTCATAGTGTTGTGTTTGTTTTCTAAGGTTTGGCACACATGCAGAGAAACACAGTAAGACTGGTTAGTACTCAGTCTGTCCTTTCTGTTCCACAGCAGGAGAGGCAACTCAGATGTCACAGTTATAGAGCGTGTAGATCTGGAACATTCAGATGTGTCAAATCGGAGACAAGGATTTCAAAGAGAGAGAGAGAGAAAAGATGGGGGATAGGTGGCGCACAATGAGAACAGCCCTTGGATAAAGGGGACAAGCTCAAGAATGTCTCCAGCATGGCTTTCATGAAATTGGTTGGTTCTTTTAAAATTAGAATGGAAGTTCATGGACTGGCTGTAACATGGGGGATGTGATGCTTCTGTTTTGTGATGTCAAAATAGTAGGGTGATATGAGGCCTTATTTTTCTCTGCATGACCCTTGCAATCTGTAATATTGCAAAATAAAAACTCATATGATTTTCCTCTGTGTTAACCCTTAACAAGGCCCTGACATCTTTTCCTGAACAGTTTTATTGGCACTTCTTCCACAATCTTGTATCACACAATTCAATCATTCAATTGAAGATTGACCAGAAGAGTCAATTGAAGATTAGCAAGAAGAGTTGGACCAGCATTACCATGATCAATTTTACATTTTCTTCCTCCGTTTACTCATTAGTGTCATTATTATTATTTTAACATTTTGACAATTTCTACAAATACTTAGTAAGGCCTCTGAGTAAAATCATTGTCAAACTGTAATCTCAACTGTGAATATTGTGCCTAAGGTTAGGACATTAGATACTGACATATGTGGAAAATCGAGAATTTTAGCTAAAGAAAAATCCAGAATTTCCAACACCTTTGAAAAGGGTTGTGTATTCATGCAGTCATATGACATTACAGTAAAATCTGCAACTGCTAAGTTTACACTTGAACTACACTGACTTTTTAATCTCACATCAATTTAAATCTACATAGATAATTATACCTATATATTTTATATGCTTTGTAAATATATAGCAAGAAAAATTTAAATTTCCACCATAATAATGTATAAGCCAATATTTAAGATAATTTTCAGTTCACAAAGTAAGCATAAATTAATTTTATTTGTTTCAAAGTCCTTGAAAATGATATGCTGATGATGATTATAAAAGGGTTATGAAGCTATGTATAAAATTACTTTTTAGATTCATACTCTAAACTAAATTTAGTATCCAAAATAGAAAACAGGAGAGATGGTTTATTTTGCTTTTTGAAGTGGACAAAACTGGTGTCCCCAATTCACAAAAGAAACTTTGAGAACATTAAAACAAAATGTGGTTGGCCCAAGCCAGGGCATTTTCAATTGCCCCATATGCATGTGAAAGTTGGACATCAACAAAGAAGACCAGAAAAAAAAAAGAATCGATGCCTTTGAATTATGATGCTAGCAAAGAATATTCAAAGTACTATAACTGCCAGAACACAAACAAATCTGTCTTGGAAGAAGGACAGCCAGAATGCTCCTTAGAGCCAGAGTGGTGAGACTTCATAGTGCATACTCTGGATAGGTTGTCAGGAGAGACCAGTCCCTGGAGAAGGATGCTCTTCTTGGTACAGTAGAGGGACAGTAAGGAAAAAAAAAAGAAGAATCTTGTCCACAAGATGGATTGACACTTGTGAAGGTGGCATAGGATATTTCTTTCTGTTGTACATTTGGATATTTCACAAAGGGGAAATGAATATGCCTTCCTTATTAAAATTATTCAAGTTTTCAAATTAAGCTTGTTTACCAAATATTAATAGTAATATTTTCTTTTAAAAATACTAATATTTTCTTATTCTGACTTTGAGAGAGTAACAGAGTTCAGAATTACTCTCTTGCCATAAACAATTAGAAAACTGGACAAAACATATGAAACAATACTGTTGCACCATCAGATAAGAGGGAGTCCCAGGACAGGGATACCAGTTACAAGTACTTGTATTAATCTCAAAAATGCTAGGTTGAGCCAAATTCCTAAGAACTATATAAGATTCCATTTATATGAAAAGATAAGAACAGATTAGTTAGTCCACAGCTGAAAGAAATTACTTGCAAAGGGTTACGGGAGGACTTTGGGGATGATTGAAATGTCATGCCAATCTGTACATGATGCATGGGTTTGTCAACCTGTACATTTAAGGTGAGTGCATCTTATTGCATTATTTGTAAGTTACACCTCAATCAGATTTTTTCAAAAGGCTTAGTTAACCAGTCCTGCTATAACAGAAGCACTGCTAGTGGGTGGTTTTCACAAGTAGACGTTTATTTTCTCATAGTCAAAAATCTCAAAACCAAATCTGTTGTCATTTAGCCACCCTTTTAGGCTATTTGGCAAATCAGAAAAAAGGTTGTAGATCGACTTCAGTTTGCTAGTGAGCAACCCTATGAAGTAGGCTGTGAATCCTGATGGCAGCTGCTACTCCAACCTTCTTTTGAGGAGTGACAAGTAAGTTTGAATCACTGACTTTTCAATTAGTGACCAATTTAAGGACCCTTCTCACGGATTGAGGTTAGAAGTGTGATTTCAGGGGTCCAGCACTTAGATAAGACCTTCTCTTTCTGGCAGACCTGGAGATCCTGTCTCTTTGTGCTTTGGGGTGACCTACTGGTGGCTTGGAACTTCTCTTTCCCCTTCTCTGCTTACTTTGCTTGCCTGTTTAATTTTCTTTGTACCTCAAAAGAGATGGAGATGGATTCCCCCACACTAATCCAGCCTCATTCATATAACACAATATAACCAAACTATCCTCAAATGGGAATAGAAACACAGGCATAGATTGTATTAGGATTAACAACATGTTCTGAGGGGAGGAAGACACATTTTAACCTCTTACATTCCACTCTTGGTTCGCTTTGAAAAACATCCACTCCATGACATAACAGAATTGGCTTAGATCAACTCAGCCTAAAACCTTGTCAACTGAATCACCTCAATCTAATTTAGGTGGGACGTTAGGTGTGTCCCATTCTCGGTCAAATTACTCTTCCTTTGTGAACCTGTGAAAACTAGAACACAAAGTATCTGCTTCTGAAATACAATGGTCAAAAAAGCACAAGGTAGACATTTCCATGATCATTGTGAGAATTGAAATGAGCAGAGACACGGAAACAGCGAGCAAGTCCAAAATCCAGCAGAACTAATTACATTCACTCTCAAGACTTGAAAATCATCTTTTCTTCATTGGGACCATCTGGCCAGTGGGCCTGCACTCCAGAATCTAGGTGTTATGCAGAGGTTCTGGATTGTAGCAAGATGTCAGGCCTTTGGGGTTGGTAACTGCTTCCTGAGCTTTAGTTGACCACATTCTCCCCGTCCATCTGAATGACAACCACAACCCCTTGGGCCCAGCAGGTCTCATTCTTCTGCCCTTTGACCCTAGCAACAGCTCTGTCAACTCTGCCTTGGGCAGTCATCCTCCTGACCCACCTTTAATGGCAACTCTGCACTCAGGAACAGTTGGCAAAGATCTGACTCTGAGATCCAGGAGACCAGGTACCCACCCTGTCAGAGAGAGACAGTTCTGCTCCCAAAGGTCTTCCTGCTTTTTTTTTTTTTTCTTGGACAACTATAGCTGCACCTCCTTTGGCCTCTTTCCTGCTTACAGAATTCCACGAGGAAGACGGAGTTCTTTCTTTCTTGTTGTTTTTCTGTTTCCTTGAGTTAAAGAAGGGTTTTCTGCTGTGGTAGTTGCTAAGAGCCACAGATTGAGTATAGCATAAGGTGACCAGAAGTCCCACTTTTTAACAATTTCACAACATCCCACAGTGTTTTAAAGTTAAAATAAATATATTACAATACGATTTTCGTATTCTATGAAAATTTCTGTTGCTCCATATAGACCAAATTTTTAATCAAGAACCCCCTCCGCCCCCTGGTCATTGGTGTCCTGATTAAAATCTGGTGCACTGTAGCAGCATCTCTGCTGAAATTTCTAAGACACATGTCTTTAATTTGTACAGCAGGATTTTTCAAATCTCTACATTTTCTTTTCATTTTGCCCAGTTCATTTTTAAGTTCCTATCTGTTACTATCAGTTGCAAGGAGAACCTAAGTATTTCCTTTAAAATCTTACTACACACCCCTTCAACCAGATATCTACATTTGTCACTTCTACATTCAGTCCACAAAACATTTAAATATAATGCAGACATGTTCTTTGCCACTGCATAAAAAATGCTACCCTCCCTCCACTGTGCAATCACATGTTCATCATTTTCTTTAAAAACCACTCCAGAAACACTCATAAAATCCACATTTTTAGCAACATTCTATCTAAGATAATAGAGACTTTCTCTGTTTCCTTACTTCTGCATTAGAATTACCTTTCACATCCAATTCTATCGATGATCTCTTTAAGGCACTAGGCTTTCAAAAATAGATATCATAAAACTTCCAGCCTCTACTCCAGCGTTTCCCAAAATGGACATGATCACTCCCTGGGGGGTACTGGAATGATGGGGAGTGGATATATTATCATGGTTTTTGGTTTTCATTTGCAGGGGGCACTGAGCAATTTATTTATGTTTTTCCAAAAAGAGGTGGTAGACTAAGTTTGGGAAGCCATTCTCTCCTCATTATTCAATCCCTATACCATTTTTGCATCTTAAGTGTCTGTTAGAACAACACCAAGTTTCATTTTAGGAATCTAGTGCTATTGTAACAAGAGATCAAATCTGGCCCCTCCTACACTCATCCTTCCTCATTAACAAAGACAAAAACCCTGTGGAATTATAGCCATAGACACAGAGGTTAGGTTTTACAGTGCATCTTTATGGATGAAGCAATTCAGTCAATAATAAATAACATTCGTTAAAAAGAAAACCAAAATGGTCACTGTCATTGAGTCCATTTTGGCTCAGAGCAACTTCCTCGGAAGGCAGAGCCAACCTTTTGCATTTCTGAGCCTGTGAGTCTTTTTAGGAGTAGAAAGTCTCATCTTACTGTATAGAAAACAGGAAGTGAAAATATTGACCTTCTCCCTTTCATTTCAGGATATTTCCACTGTTGAAAACTTACCATTTGTCATTGTGGACTTTTCAAAAACATAAACACATACATATGACTATGAAAGGTACTATATGTGGATAAGTAAAAACAATTGATAGAAAACCATAGACAGTTTTATTAAACAGAAACATAAAAATACGAAGCTCTTGTTTCTTGACATACCCTCCATCTGTGCCTGTGTATTTTTGAGAGCAATGTCTCCATGTCTATAATATGTTCCAGGAGAATGCTGAGCTTCTTGATTTATACCACATCAAAATGGCAAGTGAGAACACACTTGATGATTCCAGTTGTGCTCCCTTTCAATGTTATTTGTGTTTGGGGATCATCATCAACAACAATAAAAGCCTAAAGAGCAAGACTAGGACTGGAGGGAAGCCATGTTAAGATTAACCAATGAAACTCTTAAAGGGCATCCCTTGCTACTCTTAAGAAGGAAGCAGGTGCCTTGTCATAATGGAGAGCAAATCCTCAGTGCAATTGTCTTGGTCTTTTCTTGCCAACACAGTTTCCCAAAGTCCCACGGATTGTCCAGGGTTCTTCATGCTAATATACCAACATGACCCCTTCGGAATCCTAAAAACCTTTTCATTTACTTTCTAAGCTGTTCTAACTTCTTTGAATTTAACTGGTCCCAAGATCCTTTTGGAAGTCTCAGTTTTTGATTGGGCCTTTTTGAGGAGGCACCCTATGAAGAGGAAGACAAGTGTACTAGCTTGTCTGCAGCCACCCAGTAGTTGCAGAGACATATGTGGATGCCTTCTGTTTGGAATAGCCTCATGCCTTTGCCAAGTGGAAAACTAGTAGACATTTTTTTGTTACTTATTCCCTCTACCTGCTTTGTCACAGTACAACACAGCATGGACATGTGCCTCATCAATATTTGATATTTTAAAAGCTGATGGTATGGTAGTTATGTAACTGGTTCCCTATTAGTAAAGTCCCTGAATAGGGTAAACAGTTAGCCTGCTCAGCTATCAACTTAAAGTTCCTTAGTTTAAGTCGAGCCAGATGTGGCATGGAACTAAGGCACACTTTCAAAAATTACTTCTAAAATATCAGCCATTGCATCTCCTGGTTCGTTCTCACACACATGGGGTCTCCACGATTGAAAATTGACTCAGCAGGTGGCTGGTTTGGGTATCAGTGTTCTTTGACATTTCAGAACATGCTGTGTATTTCAGTATAATTTTCGACAACCTTTTATCAGGACTTCCCTTTGGAAATAAAACTTGAATTTGAATTGCTATTTTTATCTACCTTCACTAAAGATTTTGCTTTCATTCAATTAAATCTGAATATTCAACAACTAATCCAAGAAACTGGACTAAATGAAGAGCATGGCATGAGGAATACGGAAAGATTCATTAACAACGTATGGATATGCAAATGGCACAACTTTGGTTGCTGAAGTGAAGAAGACTTGAAATGCTTGCTGATGAAAACGAAGGATTACAGCCTCTAATATGGATGACAACTCAGTGTAAACAAAGCTAGAATCCTGACAACCAGACCAATCAGTAAACAGAAGAAAGTTCAAAGTTGTCAAGATTTTCATCTTGCTTGAATCCTCAATCAGCATCCACAAAACAGGCAAGCTAGCAAACAGCACATTGCATTTGGTAAATCTGCAGCACAGATTTCTTTAAAGTCTTGAAAGACAAGAACGTTACTTTAAGGACTAAGGTGTACCTCACCCAACCTATGGTATTTTCAATCTCCTCTTATGCATGTAAAAACCTTACCACAAGGTCAGTAATGAGGGAGGAAAACTGAAGAAGAATGGGTCCATATGAATTACGGTATCGGGTAAGAATGCTGACTATGCTATGAACTGTCAAAAGAACAAAAATGTTTGTCTTGGAAGAAACACATTCAGAATGTTTCTTAGAAGTAAGGATGATGGGACTTGCTCTCCTGTTCTTTGGACATATGAAGCATGAAGGACCAGTCCCTCAAAAAGAGCATCGTGTTTGGTAGGGGATTGGTAACAAAGAGGAAAGTCCTCGCAGAGATGGGTTCACATAGTGGTTCCAGCGATGGGTTCACACGAATCAGCAATTGTGAAGTTGGCACGGAAGCGCTATGTTGGTAGCTAAGACTGGCAGCCAAGCCGAAGGTACCTAACACAGCAATGCTACACACACCTATCAGTTAGATTCTTAATTATAATTTTACTTTAAAATTCAATAATGCAAAAACAGACTAGTACATTCTTCTCTTTACGGCTCAGCATTGAGAAAGTTTCTCTTGTTTGATTGCAACTGGATCCGTGAGGAAAACCTAGAGGGTCAGAGCATCATCTTTCTTTTAGCCTCACCTTGAAGATGTCAGTCTTAGAACATCGAGTTTAATTGTCAGTGTTCTTTAAGCATTTACTTCTGAAAGTGTGAAGAAATTATGGAGTACTATTGTATAGCAAAACTTAATAGTAGCATTCATACGAGTAAAATTTTGCCATCATTAAGACTTTGCTTCTCTTTTTATAATCAATCATTGCCTAAAACTAAGGCAGCATTAAAAAAAAAAACAACAACAACAGGTGAGCAAGGTAAGATTTTCCACCACATTGGACTGGTCCAAACAAGTTGTAATTAAAGTTTCTGTTACTAGATGCTAATGGGCACATCAGAGTCTTGATGGCATAGTTGGCTCTGGGTTGAGCTACTGATCACAAGGTCAGCAATTCGGATCCGCTAGCTGCCCCGAGACAGAAAGAGGTGTCCTTCTCCTTCATTAAACAGTGACAGTCTTGGAAACCTACAGGGGCAGTTCTCCCTTGTCTTTAGGGCCACTGTGAGTTGGAATCAACTCCATAGCAGTAAGTTTTTTTTTCACATTTTTAATGGGCACTTAAGATGATAAGATATTGTTGGTTAAACTCACTAAAGGGCCAACATGAGTTGGGATCCACTTGATAGCACAGAGTTTTTGATTTTAAAAAATGACTTAGTAATGCCCCACCACATATTGAATGCAGATGATGCAGTTAGAGTTATCAACTCAGAGTTACTGGATGTGACAGATTAGAACTGTCTCCATAGATTGCTCTGGGGTGTACTGTACTCCATAGGTGAGACCTTAGGGTATTTTACGGCACAGTCCTAATCTGTCAAAAGAAGGGATCAGTGTGACTCCTCGTTGACTCACTGGCACAAAATAGCAAGGATATTTACTGGGGCAGATCAACAGGTCTTTCTCCCATCTGAGGGCTAAACCATTGCCTCACCAAAGCCCTTTAGAACATTGAGGGCAATCTTGAAAAAGACTATATACCTCACCACCCCATTAATCATAGACTTGAAATTGACTGTGCCAAGGCATCCAACTGTGTCAATCATAGCAATCTGGATAGCCTTGAGGAGACTGGGAATTCCAGAATGTTTCATTGTGCCCATGTGAAAGTTGTGCATAGATCAGAAGGCAGTTGTACAAAGAGAACAAGGGAATACCGAATTATTTAAAGTCAAAAAAGGTGTGAATCAGAGTTGTATCCTCTCACCATGCTTATTCCACCTGTATGTGGAAAACACCATCAGAGAAGCTGGACTCTATGAAGAAGCATATGGCATTAGGACCGGAGGAGGGCTTATTAAGAACATGCCATATGCAGATAACACAACCTTGCTTACTGAAAGTGAGGTGGACTGCAGTACTTGCTGATAAAGATCAAGGACTGCAGCCTTCAATATAACTCAATGTAAAGAAGACCAAAATCTCCACAAATGGATCAACAGGCAACATCATGGTAAATGAAGACATACTTGAAGTTGTCAAGGATTTTGCCTTTCTTGGATCCATAATCAGTGGTCATGGACAGCAGTCAAGAGATCAAATGAAGCAGTATTGCATTGGGTAAATCTACACTTTTCAGAGTGTTGGAAAGCAAGAATGTTACTTTGAGGAGTCATGTGTGCCTGATTCAAGCCAAGGTAGTTTTCTTTTCTTTTCTTTTTTTTGGCATCACTGTCCTCCGGTGGGAGTGGGAGGCCCAGCCTTGCTCCTGGAGAGCTGCTGCTGGATTTGAACACCAACCCTGTGGGCCGCAGTCCCGCACACCACCACTATGCCACCGGGGCTCAGCACTTTCCTCTAGTTCTTAAATGCTTCCTCTCTCCCACTATGATGATCTGAATTCTACCTTACAAATCCAATTAGACCAGAGGAAGTACACTGGTACAGATAGAAACCAGAAACATGGGGAATCCAGGACAAATGATCCCTTCAAGACCAATGGTGAGAGGGGAGATAGCGGGAGGGAAGGTGGAGTAGGAAAGGGTAACCGATTACAAGAATCTACAGATAACCTTCTTCCTGGGGTATGGACAATGGGGAAGTGGGCAAGGAGAGACATTGGAAAGTGTTCGACAAGACAAGATTATAATATTTTGTAAATTATCAAGGGTTCATGGGGGGGGCAAGTGGAAAAAGGAGGAACCAATACCAGGGGTTTAAGTGGAAAGAAAATTTTTTGAGAATGATGATGGCATTAAAGGTACAAATGTGTTTTGCACACAATGGATGTATGGATGGATTTTGCTGAATTGCATGAGCCCCCAATAAAATAAATTCAATAAATTAAAAAATAAAAAAGAGAGAGTGTGAAAGCCCTCAGTGAGATGGAGTGACAATGGCTACAACAATGGGCTTAGGCATAGAGACAATTGTGAAGGTACACAGTTGTGCACAGGACCAGGCACCTTTTTATCCTATTGTATACAAGGCCAATATTAGTCAGAACTGACTGATAGCTAACAGCAGCAACAGCATCAATGAAGCAGTTGCTAAAGACTGGAATGTGCAGTAAACGGAATCTCTGAACAAAAAATACAAATAAAGAAAACACTTCCATGAATTTTGTCAGTTTACTTAGCTTTGATTCAGCTGACGGTTGCTGCAGTGATCCTATTCATGTTCCTATAAATGTGTGTTAGGAATACCAACCTCAATACAAAAACAACCCTGTTTCCAAAACCTCATAGTCAAGTGTGAACACACATATTAGACAAGAAATACTTAATAAGTGAAAGTTATTTTGATCTTAAAATGAAATGGGCTTTGTTTTGAAGTGAAACTGGTTTTAAAGTGAAACTTGTAATTAAGACAAAACATACGTGTAGTTTGATAAGGAGAAGACCCAGTGCAAAGTTGCCCATGAGAAGCACTTTCTGCATGTAAAGAGACACATCTAGGAACAGTGTTTGCTCATTCCTCAGGCCATGGAAGTCCTGACAGCTAATCACCACTTCTGAAGTTCTGCGAGCTGATTTCCTTGCCAAACTATCAACTGAAAGGAAAGCATGTGGTGACTACTTGAGGTAAGTCCCTCACTCATGTGTCACCCAGTTTTGTGCCAGTCCATGAGGAAATAAGAGTTGCAGAATTGAGGACCCGGCCAGTTATCTTACTGGACCAGGAACCACAACCCTAGAGGGCTTTCTTTGGCTTTGTGTGCTGAAACTTCCCATTGTTAATGAGACCACCCCATGGCTGTCTTATTTTCTTTGAACAAACTTATCATAGGAGTCTGTGAATTAGATTATACAAAGTGGTATCCTATTAGACAAATAAATCCGACATTTGGAAAGGCACGAATTGGTGTAACTGATATTTTATGAAAGCTTGCCCAAAAACATGTGTGAGATTTCTGTGAGACCAAATGAATAACTGTTTTCTGCTTGATCAAAATCAGAAGATGTCTGAAAGGTTGGAATAATTCTGAATGGCTTTTGCTATATGGTTTTTACCTTTGAAACCCAGGATCCTGCATCTGCGAGTTCATAATCTCAACTAATTGGGATCTACAAGTTTTGAACATAAACCTGTGTATTTGGATTTTTTTTTTTTTTAGCTATCCTTTCTCCTTCGGACAACCTCAGAGCCCAAGAGGACCTGGTGTCCAACCACTGAAGGAAATGACAATGGTTGAATTTACTGAACTATTAGCAAGAGAAACCAAATGGGGTTAAAACCTGCCTGATTTTTGTGTTTGGGATCCTGAGTAAAATGAGACTTAAGAAAAGATGACTTCTTCTATGCCTGATCTGATATAGTCAGCTTAGAATTGGTGGCCTGTAAAGGAAAAAAAAAACAAAAAAGAATTGGTGCCCTGCCTCACATTAGAATTTCGTATCAATGCCTCAAGGATCTAAACCTCGAGGCATACATATCAGGCTTGTACCACTTGATAAACTTCTGAAAGAAAAGACTCGAGCATGTGATTTGAAGATAGGTGTCTGGCAATCAACTCTCTGAACAGAAAATGAAAAGTTCTTAATTTGTGGGTTTTACAAATTCCCAAAGCTATTCTATTATACATAAGATGTCCATGAAGGCTGAACCAACTCCATGGAAACTAACAATTCTCCTACCAAGGAGGATTTCAAATGGCTACAGTGGCATCACTGAGTACAAAGTTAGACAGATAGGCATATCACTGTCTCCAGCACACCACTTGCTTCAGATAACAATCTCAGCAGCAAAGGGTGATTAAATACCTTTCAACAGGCTAGGAGCTCCCTAAGCAGCCCTGGAGGCACAATGGGTAAGCGCATTCCGAAAGATGTGAATCCACTCAGTTGTTTTGCGGGAGCAGCGCTGGTAATGTTCTCACCTAGATTGTAGTTGATGACATTACACGCTGTCTAGTTTGTTCTGACCCATAGATCCGTGAGAATGAAACACTTCAAGGTCCTGTGTCATCCTCACCATCCTTTGCTCAGCCCATTGTTGTAGCCACTATGTCGAATTCATCTCACTGAGGACCTTCCTCTCTTTTACTGCCCCTTTACTTCACCCAGCATGATGACCTTCTCCAGGGATTGATCTCTCCTGACTACATATTTTCCAAAATGTACAAGACAAAGTCTCACCGTCCTATATACTAAGGAGTATTCTAGCCGTAATTCTCCCAAGATAGGTCAGTCTGTCCTGTTAGAACTCCCTGTACTTTCAGTATTCTTTTCCAAGGCTATAATTCAGATCCATTGATTTTTCTTTGGTCTTCCTTTCTCATTGTCCAACTTTCACTGCATTTGAGGCAACGGAGCATATCATTGGGTCAGGCCTGCCTTAACCTTTGACTTTCACCACTCTAAAGAGGTCTGGTGCAGTACATTTGCCTAAAGCAATATGTCTTTTGATTTCTTGACTGCTGCTTCCATGAGCATTGATTGCAGATCCAAGCAATATGAAATCCTTGACAACTTCAATCTTTCCTCCATTTATCATGCTGTTAGCTATTGGTCCAGGTGTGAGGACTTTGGTCTTCTTTACATTGAGTCCTAATCCACACTGCCTCATCTTTCTCCCATGGAGAGCCTGGTGAGTTGAAATTGTTGACATGGTTAGGAACCATAACCTGTAGTAGCATAACTCACTATGCCACTGGGGCTCCATTTTAAACATTAGAGATTTGTAAATCACCAAAGCATTCCATCCTTTATTCATGCATGTAATAACTACACCACCCCCCAATCTATGACTTTTATCAAAATGTCAACAATTGCCCCACTTTTGTGTTTCATACCATAGGGATATTTTGTGTAGTCTGAAAACCAATCCCTACTTACCCATTGTAGTTAGTTGCCATGCATACTTGTATCTTTCGATTGCAATTATGTGAGAGTGATCTATGATCCCCCCACATAAACACACCCATTTTCTTTCTCTTGCAAACCAATGGCTTACAATTGAAAGGTGTCTATTCCTGAGACTCATGATGATTTCTTAAATAACTCATTAGTATAGGGATGGAAATACCTAGCTCCGACAAACCTAATAGAGGGATGGGAGGAAACTGGTTAGTAAAATGTGTGCCCCGAAGAGATGAGCATAGAAGATCAATGGGATAAACCTGACTTGAACACTTAAAACCCTTTCAGTTGATTCCCCCTTCTCATGTATTCTGTTCCTGATCTGGTACTGAACATTTTCTGTTTGTTTTCTCAGTCCTTATTTTTTGTTTGTTCATATTATGGTTTATCTCTGATCTGCTATGTCATTGGGGTTGCCATCTTGAATTTGTGCTATATATTTTTCTGGATTTTTTTTGGTATATGAAATTCAAAATTGATGAATGTATAGAGATAGTAAGTAGAATGAGGGTTTCTGAGGGTGGGGAATAGGGTACAGTGGTAGTGTGTATGTATGTGTGTACGTGGGGGGGGGCATTGGGGTAGCAGGTGAAATGATGCCATGGAGACCAGGAAGGAAAAGAATGTCTTGAAAATGATTGTTGTAGCAATTGTACAATACTGTTTGATGTGATTGCCTGGAATGATCTGATGGACACATTGCCTCCAAATTGTAATAAAAAATGCATGAAAAAGAGGTATTGTAGCTTTCTATAGATTTCAGAAATTAGCCCTTTACCTGATCTTATTGTTGAATATTTCTTCCAAAATCTGTGGGCTCTCTGTTGAGTCTTCAGATGCAATATTTTGATGTGCATAAACTGTTATAATTTTGGTAGATCCCAGATCTTTATTTTGTCATTTAAAGTGCAGATAGTTTTCACTATGATCAGTAAGGTGTTTATGCTTTGTATTGAAGTCTTTAATTTGTCCCTATTTTTTCATTGATGGTCTTCCTAATTGTGTGGATCCTGTTTCCATTTCTCTTTCCTCTTACCTACCCTTCTAAACTCTGTCTTTGGGTAAATGCTAGCCATTTTCTCTTAAACAATTTATTATTCTAAGTTGTGCGTACATCAATAATGTCATGGTCCTCTTTACAGACCTATAAATTGTTTGACTGAAAATTGAGCCATGGCAATACTTCCCATGTTTTTTCCTGATAGCTCATTAAGAGCCACTGTCTTAAGGGCTCTACTAGTTTGTATCTGATCAATAAGAATGATCTCTTTATGATTTTGACTTTTGTTCCACTCGGTATCAACTTTGAGAGTAGTTGGTAGTGGTAGTCAGACACACTCCAGTTAGTTCTTCAGGTCAGTCCAGGTGAGGACATTGTTTGTGTGATCCTTTAGTTCATTGTACAAATTATTTCCAAGTGGGTTTCAATACCCATCCTTCTTTATCCAAATGAGGAGAGATCAAATGTTGCATCTTAGAATGCCAGTCATGAGATTTTACCATGTTAGTCACTGTTCAGCACAGTAGCATGTAAACTATTGTCTTTGTGAACTATATTATATCAATTGATTTTGGTGACCCTAAGAATATGATTCTGAGCCCCCAGGTCCAATGCCTGTCTCATTCCCTAAAGGATTTTGGCTATGTCTAAGAAATTTTCATACCTTTGCCCCCTGAATGATGAAATCAATCATGGTACCTAAAAAACCCTTTGTTTGTATTGAATCCTTTCCCGTTCTGGTCAGTTATCATAAGCTTGCTCAGATAGACTTCTGTTTCCTTCAGTTGAGAGAAGAGTGTTACCTTAGGTGCCAAAAACTTTGCAGAATTGATTGGATTAAGGATACTGAAATGGGGACTGTGGAAGTTACCTAATTTGGTGTCAACTTGAGAATCAGAGCAGTCTGGAGGCCAGATACACACAGATTTTCTGCTTGTCTCCCTGCAAGATATTCCTGTTGACAAGCCACATGGAGCCATGGTGATGGCCCCCAGATCCCTGGAACTTGGGGAACCACATGAAGACCCATGCCAGCACTGAGATACTTGACCACCACTGGATCCACAAGACTTTTCATTTGCTGGCCTGTCATCTTCCTGCACTGGATGCCATTATATGTGCTGTGTGAGTCTGATAAGGAATTTGTACACTGGTAGTGGAAATATAGGCTAATATCAGACTTATGGACTTGATCTGGACTGGGCTGGGATATTTTCTTCATATACAATTATTCTTTGATATAAAACTCTCTCTTACACACGAGTCTCCCTGATTGTGTTTCTCTAGTCCTCGAGAGCCTAATATAGGGAGAGTATTCTTGATTTTTCTAGTGGATCCCCACTATAGTGCCTAGTGTCTTTGTAAGAGTGAGGCAGAGGGTGATTTTATACAGATACATGAAGAGAAGGTAATAGGAAGACAGAGTATAGAGAGATGCTGACCTTGAAGCTTAGAATGATGTAGTTACAAGCCAAGTTATGCCAATAGTCACCAGAATGTAAAAGAAACAAAAAGAAAATTTCTCCTACAACTTCTGGGTGCAGCATGACCCATCGAAACTAACACAGGCTTCAGGCCTCCAGAACTGTGAGACTCCATGTTTGTTTGTTTTTAACTCACTCATTTGTGGTACTTTGTTATAGCCATCATAGGAGGTGAATACATTCACTAGCCTTCACCAAGTTGAGTCGTTTTAGGCAAAACCCCAAAGTCTCAAGTTTGGGAAAATGGCATATCTAGCATCGCTGAGCTCATGCTATCACCTGGTGACAATGGATGGGAATAAGACAGCAGCCATTTGTCTTTGAAGTGCATAAGAACTGCTGAATCAGTCACCCCGAGGAAGAACTCTACTCTCTAGTTAATTTGGGTTTGATATGTAAGGGAGTCCCTGGATGGTGGACATAATTAAAACACTCGATTAAAACACTAGATAAGAGGTTGGAGGTTGGAATGCACACAGAGGTGCCCTGGAAGAACGGGCTGGTGATCAACTTCCAAAAACAACCCCCACCCATCAGAAACCCGAAAGCATGGTTTTGTTCTGATATACTGGGGTTTGACCTATATTGAAGTTGACTCATGGCAGCTGGTTTTGGGTTTGGTGGAATTGGCTTTTTGATGCCGACAATGTAGCCATTTGGATTCTGATCCTCACCTCTACCTATTTTGTTATCTCCCCAAGCATTAAACTGCCAAATTTAAAATGATAAATAAAGTCATGTAATGTACAGTTCATCTTATGCTGAATCTGGTACCGTCAGAGCTGTAGTCTGGTCTGGTCAGCTCCATTGCCCACTTTCTTCCAACCCAATTCTCTGGGCCACTCACAGACAATGCACAAGCGCTCGGAAAAGTTGTGGTAGATCTCTCCCCAAGTTCTGCACAGGGAAACAGACATGTTTTATTAAAAAAAAAAGTTTCCGTTGATATGTGTCAAATGTGTTGTTATTATATAAAATAGAAAGCATTCAAAATTCTGCCTAGCCTGCTAAATGTTGCGGTGTCAGTCAAGCATTGTTTATCTTTTGTTTCTCTTTTCCATAAACAAACAAGTAAAAATATGTGAATTTTAACTAGGAGTAGAAATGTAGGGCAGCGACATATATTTCACAATCTGTGTAATTCTAAATACTTCACTGGACTCAATCATTTCTGTCAACTGTCTTTCCCCCAACTTTTAGACTTCTTTTGGGAAGTAGGGAAAACTGTGATAGCTGGCTTGGGTGAGGGGTAAAGTGAGGCCATCCACAAATCTATATAATATTTTTTAAAGAAAAAAATTGCCATCTAAATTACACCAAAACACTGCTTCATTTGGGATTTGATATGCTTCTCTTTACTCTCATACAATTATGAGAATTCAAATAAGTGATTTTTTCTAAATCCTGATTTTTCAATGTTAATTCCAAAATGTAGTGTAAATTTTTTTTTAATTTTAAATTTTTTTTCCCAAAATGTATTTTTTAATCCTAATCCTACCAAAAGGTATTTTTATATAATTGCTCCTTTAAGATAATGCCTTCAAAATGTCATTCTTGGTTTCTTTCTTTCTAAGGGCTGCTACTTTATTCTTCCTAAATGGAATTTCTATACCTTGTTTTCTAATCTTTTTCTCAGTTAAAGCTGACTTTCTCCCATACATTAGACTCATTCCCTTTCGCCACTTCTATACGTTTTCCAAAAGTCATAGGAGTGCTCTATGAACACCCATAACACAGAGAAGGCTTAACTTTCTTTGTTGGAGGAGAGAGATTGGAGAGAGGAATCTCAAGAAATGTCTAGGTTGCTTATAAATTTTCTTTGAAAAGTCTATATCTACTGTTTCTTAACTATGAGAACCACCCTTAATAAACATAAATAGTCAGGTCACCCAGAATAATCATTGACTGCAGTTTGAGCAAAGAAAGTTTCCTGAGACATTGTGGGCTAATTTACCTTTTGAGTTGGGACTACTTCCCCAAATATTTCCAATGATAAAAAAGAAAATCTTTTGTAAACAATGCAACTCATCAAACAAGTAGTACACTTTCCCCCAAACTTAAGTCATGCTCTATTTTATAAGTACCAATTATTCCACTACTTAATAAATGTATTTTTACCTATAGTGTAATATATATTATACCTATACCTATTATACCTATACCTATTACCTGTAGTGTAATATATATATTATCATGCTTCCTAAGAACATTTCTGAAGTTTCAGGTTTGATATTTTTCTCTCTTTTTTTGATGCAGAAGAGACAGTATTAGGGTATTTTTCTAATATACATGAACACAAATCTGTAACATTGAAATGTTATTACTGGTGTTGGGTGCAGAGGAGTCCATTTGATCTCCTATGCGGAAAAAGTTGTTTGCTGTGCCTTTTCTTTGAACTTAGATAATTTTATAGTCAGATTCCCCTGCTCCCTGTCATCCCCCCCACCCTCCCCCACATACACTTAAGAGTTCTTCATCTCTTCCTTCTTCTTCTTCTTAGACTCTTTCTCCTGGGATAGCACCAACTCCCTGATACCTGTTTAACAAGGAGGCAGGGAAGATGAGTCAAGGCAGAGTCATGCTACAGTTCTCAGGGGTCCCTGATATGTCCTAAAAGTCACACTGCCACCAGACAAGGTGCTGACAGTCCTCTAGGTAGCTTGTCTGTTATTGCGTCTAGCTCAACATAACAGCATCAAGGACACTTTGATGGAAGTGGAAGAGGCTTCCTGGAAGAGGCTATTGCCGGGTAAAAGAAGGAACAGGTTGCCCCTGCTATTTGAGACAGATTTGCACTTGAGGGAAGTGGAATTTTCCAATTAAAGCCCATTAGGTCTTATACTAAAGTTGTCTTTAAGTTGCCCAATTGATCTTTCAGAAATTGTTGAATCAGCTGGAAGAGAATATTTTAGATCAAGGCATAAAGACGTTAGATGAAGGAACTGAGATCCCAAAGAAGCTGGGTGATTTGTCCAAGCTCGCAGAGAGATAGTTAATGGCATTTATGTTTCTGGGAAGCTCTGAGGACCAAACATCAGTGATCTAGGTTGATGAGGTGGGCATGACTAAGTTAATGCAAATCAGCACTCCCACCACTGAATTCAGTACTGAATCTCAAGGCCCCACATCACAGCGTGGGGTGTTCAATTATCTCTATTTTTAAGTATTCAAGAGTCAGATTGTGTTACAGACCAATCTGGGCTTGGTGGAGGCAGGGTATCAGCATCCAAAAAACCTTCATTTCAAATGCAAAGTAAATCAACTCTGGTTTTCACCAGCATGCCTCTTTGCTTCAGCTAGAACTCTCCCCACTCACAGTTTAAACTCCTTCCAGCTTCTGTGTGCCAAGCTATTGGCTTCAAGGCCCAGTGGGACAGAGCTGATTGCCTTAGGAGGTGAATGTGTTTAATCAGAAATGTCTTGTTTGCCATGGAAGGACAGCTTGTGGACTTCGGTGGAGAACTGTTTTTTGAGAAGGAGTGAGGGACTTCAACTGACAACCAGTATTTCCAGAGTACATCAGTAAAAAGAACTAGCTGTCTTTTTGATGTGGGGGAGTCATACTGGGTGGGGATTAAGAGAAGTGGATTCTCCTAGAGCCTGATTATGAAACCCTGTCAGTGTCTTCCCCAAATAATGGTGTGACCTTAGGCTAGAAGCTAAATCTCTCTCTGCCTTAGTTTCTAGGCTAGGAAATGGACATGAAATACAGTCCCAGCCTTGGAGTGTTGTTGGTTTAAGATGAATCAAGCATGTACTGTGCTTTGAGCATTGCCAGGCAATAAAACATATAATCAACTATTATTATTTACTGGCATTGTTATTGATATCATTTCTACTCCCTTTCTTCCTCGTTGGAGAATAAGTTCTGTGAAAGGAAATGGACCTTTCATAGAGCCGGAGGCAACAGATAGCACAAGGCATGCAGTGACATTGTTAGGTGTCATCAAGTTGGTTCAGACCCATAGCCACCTCACGCCCAGCAGAACGAAGCACTGCCCTGTCCAGCACCATCCTCACCATGGCTCCTGTGTGTGGGCCCATGTGTGCAGCCACGGAATTACTCTATCTCCTTGTGGTCTTTCCTATTTTTTGCTGCCTCTCTATGTTACCAAGAGCAGTGTCCTCCAGGAACTGGTGTTTCCTGACAATATGTCCAAAGTATGTAAGATGAGGTCTTGCCATCCTTGCTGCTGTAGGGCTCTTGCCACACTTCTTCCAAGACAGATTGGTTTTCCCTTTCCACAGTGTTTTCCACAGGCGTCTCCAGCAATGTCGTTCAAATGTACTGCAATTCGAATCCCATCACTTGTCTCAGTGTGTCATACTGCAGGGGCTTGTGTGTTGCTGTGATGCTCAAAACCACGTCACTGACATTTCAGAGACCGCAGGATCACCCGAAGTGAACAGCTCTCTGCAGAGCTCCCAGGTGAATAGACAATAAAGATGGTCTCGGCTGCCTATGTGGAGAAAGTTGCTGCTGAGCGTCTTATATGTGAAGAGGGGAGAAGCAAAGCTTGCTGGTGTAGCCATATTTGTTCTTCTGGGAAGAAAAATGAATATTTTCATTCTTATTTATTTGTTTACTTATTCATTCATTTTATCTGTAGTTTGGTGTAGCTAAAGAGATGGGCCACTTAGATACTGTTTTAAGAAAGTACTTGTCATCCCCACTGTAAGCAGATGGATTCTGCTGGCCAAACTGTCTTTGGCAATGGGCCATCATTCCAAAGAGATGCCTTTCTGGGATAGCCCCTATTTGAGAGTCAACCAAGCCTACGATAGTAAGGCCTTTATCCATATGTCCTTCAGATTCCACAGACATTGCCATTGGCTTAGTGTGACTTCTCTGCTAAATCCTATTTGTCTTCTGCCTTCCCACTGAGACTGATCTATAATAAATACCCTGGTATGTTCAATATTGGTAATCAACCCTCTAACTCAATCACAACAATTCTTCTTCAGCCAATGGACTATGTCATGAACTATGAAAAGAACAGATAAATCTGCTTTGTAAGACATTCAACCAGAACACTCCTTAAAAGTGATGATAGTGGGACGTGATCACATTTACATTGACATATAATCAGAAAAGACCAGATGCTAAAAAGTAGCACATTGTGTTTGGCAAAATACATAGAAAGCTAGTATAGGGAATAAATATTGTCAGCGAGATGAATTGACACAATTTATAGCTGCAACCATAAATTCAAACATGTGGATGATTTTTAAGATAGCACTCTTTTCATACATGAATTGTTTAATAAAAAATAGATTTTCCCTGTAAATATCACCTAATTTACAATAAATCCTTTGTTTCCCTTTAAAAAAATCATTTTTATTGGGGGCTCATACATCGTTTTTCACAATATCTAAATAAGCACACTGTGTCAAGCACCCTCACATGTCCACTTCCATTATTGTTCTCCAATCGTCTGCCTTTTCCCTTAAGCCCCTAGTATCGGCTTTTCCATCCCCTCCCCTCTTCCCCTGCTCTCTCCTCCCCACCAACCCTTAATACTTTATACACTGTTATTGTTCTGTCGTATCTTACACTGCCCCAAGTCTCCCCCAACCCACTCCTTTGATGCCCGTCCTTCAAATAGGAGCTTATGTGTATATCCTTGCTGTTGGTTCCGTCTCTTTACCCCACCTTCTCTCTACCCTTCCAGTATCTCCAATCTAACCATTGGCCCAAAAGGGCCCATCCATCTTGGTTTCCCCATATCTCCAGCTCCCCTCTGTACTAGTGTGAGTATCTAGTCCATCTGAATTTGTAAGGTAGTTGGGACCATGATGGTTGGGGTGGGGGTGGGGGGGTAGGAAGGTTTTAGGAACTAGAGGAAACTTGTATGCATCATCACTGCCCGGCTGCCCCTTGACTGGTCTGTCTCCTCCCTGTGGTTCCCCTGTAAAGGGGTGACCAATTACCCACCAGTGGGCCTTAGGTCCCCACCCTGCTCTCCCCCTCCTTTGTAATGATGTGATTCTTGTTCTTTGGTGTGCGATACCTGTTCCCTTCGGCCCCTCTTGATCACGCATGCTGGTGTGCTTCTTCCATGTGGACTTTGCTGTTTCTGCACTGAATGGTAACTCGATTATCTCCAAGTCTTTGAGATTCCAGTCATTCGATCATTTGGTAGCTGGGCACCATTGTTTCTTCTACTCTTTTTGCCTCTGAAGATAGCACATTTTTAAGATGTTATATGTAGTGACACCGTGAGTCAGAACCAACTCCATGGCAACTCACAACAATAAAAAGAGTAAGCCAAACCTGGTCTCAATTCTCAGAAAATGAGGGGAAACCCACCCATAACTGTTGACCTCCAAAGTAATTAAGCAGCAGGTAGTAGAAAGAGTTTGGAAACCACTGACATGGAATAAAAGTTAGAGAAGTATTTTATCTTCTAGGATCTCAGTTTTCATGTCAATAAAATAAGATAATTATATATTTACTTGCAAGATCATGCTGAGGATTAAAGGAGATTGTAAAGTGTCAAGCCCATAGTAGTAAGGCCAGAGGAGTTCACTTGAGACTCCTTATATTTTACAATTTTCTTTTTCCTCTTCTTTCCCTGTGTCCTCATCATCTTTTCTCTTATTTCACATGCTCCTTGTTACTCTTCCTTTTGTAGTTCTCCATATGTTATCACTTTTAAAATTTTATTGAGGTATCATTTGCATATAATAAATGCATATATTTTAAGTATGTAGATGATTTTAAGATGATGTTAAATATTTTAAGTATGCAGTTTTGATAAATGGACTTACCTGTGAAGCCATAGTCAACATATCAAGCATTTCCATCATTGCCATGTGTCTCTTTCTGGTTAGATCACATCCTAGAGCCTGAGTACAAGTAACCACTGCTCTGTTGTCTGTCAGGAGAACCAGCACCTAACATATCATCACAGGTCTGGTAGGTGCAATGGTACAATGATAATAAGTAAAAATTACAGCAAAGTCATAGAAAACATGAAAGATATAAACAACGGAGTCAGACACATTTTATGATAGCATCCTCACCTCAGCCCTGCTTGGTGGTCCACATGGAGAGAGCATGGCTAGAGGAGGAGAGGTCATGGGGAGAGGGAACAGGGACGAGTAGGAGGCAAGAGAGAGTAGTTGAGAGAGGAAAGGTAATGGGGGAGAGAGCTTCTTTATAGCTGACCAAGGCTTATAAATCTTTTGGAGACATGCAAGCCCCCTAATTACAGGTAAGGGCAACGTCACAGGAAAGAGTTGTGCTTTGGTAATACAGTGACAAAGGAGATGATCTAGGGACATACACACAATAGGAAGGGGAGGTATTGGGGTCCCACTTGTGACAAGATGGGCAGCTGGTTTCCAGATTCATAATGGTGGCCTTACCCTGATTGTCCTTGAGCTGAGACTTGATTTAGCCAAAGCTTTCAGGGGAAATGACCGATTGTCCTAACAGAAGGGAGTGAGCCCTTCCTTGTGTGGGAGAGACAATGGCATCTGGATGGCTGGAGCATTCAGGGAGGATATCTCTCAGCATCTGACTTCCCACCAAGTGCTGGCAAACAGCTTCTAATATTTGAAAACTTTGGAGAAAATAGAGCTGGGGAAAAGTCTTATGTTAACCCCACATTATCTGTTACTGTATCTTCATTGTGTTGTTAGTTGGCTACTTGTTTACCTTCAAGCCTTTAAAACCCCAGATGCTACATCTTTTGATAGTTGGACGCCATCAGATTTCTCCACCATGTTTGTTTTGGCAAATTTGTCTTCAGTGATTGTATTGGGAAGGTGAGCACACAATGATATGAGTTTTTGTTCTTTGATGCCTGATTATTGATCCCATCGACACCTCGTCATCACATAGGTTGGTGGGCTTCTTCCACAGGGGCTTTGTTTCTTCTGAGCTAGATGGATGCTTGCCATACCTTTAATTCTTTAAGGTCCCAGATCCTTTTGATAGCCGGATACTACCCGCTTTCTACACCACATTGGCTAATGTTATGAAACATGATTATAATTGAGTTATCATGATAGCTCTGTCTGTAGCAAAATTAGAAATTTCAAAAAAGTGAATTAGCATTAGCTTTGCAAACATACTGAAACATGTAAACTGGACTTAGGAAAATATTTGTCTTATAAGTTATTTAGGTTATAATTCATAGTGATTAAAAATTAATAAACTTCTACAGAAGTACACAAAGAAATATTATTGATTTTTTGTGGATTACCCTTCTTGCAGTACCCCCAGGGTGGTTTGCCACCCCTGCACAACCCTACTGATGATATTATATCTGCATAGACAGATGTAGACAGAGAAATTTTTGTATTTTATTTTCTAACTTATATGATTTTTGTTCCCTTTATTGCCATATTTCACTGGCTAGGAAATCGAATATAATATTGAATAGAAGTAGTAAGCATAGATATTCTGCATTGTTCCTGGTCATAGAATGAGAACATTCAAATGCTCACCATCAAATAGGAAGTTAATTGAGATTTTTCAGGGATGCTTTTTATTAGGTTGAGGCAACTCCTCTCTTTCTTTTAAAAATTTTATTTACACATAACTCCCATATCATACAATTCAATAGTTCAAACCATATCAAGAAGAGGTGCACAGTCATCATCCCAATCAATTTTAGGATATTTTCTTCTGCCTTTTACTCATTGTTATTAGCGCCTCATGTCCCCTCAACCTTTCCCAGCAGATTCCCAAGAACCCATTAAACCAGTTTAATCAACTGTATCATGCTCTCTGTCTGATAGCAAGGCTATTCACATACTCACATCTTTGATTAAGATCAGAGGGAATTCATCAGAGGCTTAATCTATGTGTGGACCCTTCAAACGTATTTAGGAAGACTACTGTCATCTCTAATCTTCTGCAAAATAGGCACTCACAATTCAAACTCAGATTTGAATTTCATTATTTTCAATCCTTGGTTGACACAAGCTGGTGTGCTTCTTCCCTGTGGACTTATTTGACACCCATTTAGGTGGTTGCTTATTTTAAGACAAGCCTTGAAGACCCCAGATGCTATCATTTCTTTTACCTGGGCACCATCTAATTTCTTCATCACACTTTGCTCTAGCACCCCTATCTTCATTTATCTTGTCATCAGGGAGAGCATTAATCACAGCCAGGAGACAATTCCTTTCTAGTCTTAGTTGACTTAGTTTTTATTTTGAATGGATATCATCATCTGCCGAATGTTTTGTGTGTTTGTGTGTATGTATGTATCTTAGGAATGATTTTATAGTTGCTTCATTTCATTCTGTTTATATGAAGAATGATATATATTGATATTTAAAATATTAAACCAACTTTGCACTTCTGCAATACCATTTGGTCTTAGAATAGTCCATCTCCAAACTTTTCTTTAGTTATTTCATCTCTGAAAATATCTAAACATCTTTCCCTTTAAAAAACAATTCATTGTATTTATTTTTGTGGTTGCTAAAATGTACATGATGAAATATACAGTAAGCCAACGATTTCCACATATACAATTCAGTATCATTATTAAAATCTTCAAGTTATACAGTCTTTCTTACCTTTCTTTTGTGAATTATTCCACCCTCAAAGCATAAACTGACTGCCCCCTAAACTTCCTAACTAACATTACAAATTTCTTTTTCTTTTTTGGCATCACTGCCCTTTGGTGGGAGTAGGAGGCCCAGCCTTGCTCCTGGAGAGCTGCTGCTGGATTTAAACTGCCAACCCAATGGGCCGCAGTCCCTCGCACAATCACTACACCACCTTGGCTCAGCCCCGACATTATAAATTTCTATTGGTAATTAGACCTCACGGATACTTCTTTAAAAGACCACAATGCTCAAGGCATACATTCTTTACTAATTAGGCTAAACCACTTTGGGTACAAAACTGACTTCCGGGGTTATTTTTCTTCCAAGCTTCATGTCTAAAGATTAAGTATTTTATTTCTGTACTCTTATTGAAGAAGTCTTTCTTACAGTCTTTGACCTACTCTAAACTGTCCTTACTTCTGAACATTGAGTGTCACAAATTCTCTGGAATCTCTCTACTATTCTCTTATAAATTGCCTCTGTCTGCATTTTTGTTATAATCCCTCTTCTTGTGCACCTCTGTAGCCCTAGAGGCAGAGTGGTTATTTGTGGGGCGTCCCACAGCAAGACCAGCAGCTCACAAGCACCAGTCACTCCATAGAGGAAAGATGAAGTTTCTATTCTTGTAAAGATTTGGCGTGTTGGAGGCAGTTCTGCTCTGTCGAACAGGGTTTCTATGACTCAGAATTCGCTTAAGGGCAGTGAATGAACAGTGTGTATCTTCTGCTTCTTTCCCTTCTTGGTTTACCACTCATTTTTGGTGGAGTAAATTCTCCTCCAGGAACTCTGGAGAAGGGTAGAGAGAATGTCTTTGGCTTGCCTACTTTGTGTGTGTGTAGCTGTATTTTGAAAATTTACTCACATATTTGATGAATCATTTGGGGGTTATCTTTTTGTACTTCTTTTTTTCCATGTTGGACCACATTTATTAAAAATGACTAAGACCATACATAAAAGTCTAAGAAAATTAAGCAATGCTTCACAAATGCGCACAGGGGACCATGCTAATCTTCTCTGTATTGTTCCAGTTTTAGTATATGTGCTGGCAAAGCAAGTACTGTGCTTGTTAATTAAGGGAATTTCCTTGTTTGCTAAGAATTTTTCTAAAATGGGTATTGAATTTTTTACATTTTTTCTGCCTTTGTATATAGTTAGAAAAGTTGTATATACATATTTTCACTCCAAAATTTGGAAGACTTTGCTTCATTTTCGTCCAGCTTTCTAGTGTTGCAATTGTAGTACTTTATATTTTGTATAGAGAATATTTTTATCTCTTTGGAAACTTTTGGAATCTCTTCTTTATTTCTAGTGTTCTAAAATTCTATGATGATATGTCTTGTGCTCACTTAATTGTGCTCATGCAGAACCTGTACATAGACCAAGAACCTGTCATACAAGTAGAACAAAGAGATAGTATGTGGATTAAATGAGGATTGATATTCACCAAGATTATATTCTTTCAACAAATTTATTTAATCTGTATGCTTAGCATGTTATATGAGAAGCTGATACCATATGAAGGTGAACATAGTATTAGGATTGGAAGAAGACATATTAACCTGCAATATGTATATGACCCAGCCTTGAGGATGAAAATGAAGAGGATTTGAAGCACTTGCTGATAAAGATAAAAGAATACAATCGCCAGCATGGGTTGCACCCCAAAATAAATAAGATAGATCAATAAACAACATCATGATAAATGGAGAAAAGGTTAAATTGTCAGTTTAATTTTACTTGAATTCATAAACAAGGTCCATGGAAACAACTGTTAAGAAATCAAATGTATGTGCGTTGTCAAAGGGATCAGTTATAAGACTTTAAGAAGTAAAGATCATAACATTGCATGCTCACTTTCCTGATATGATCACCGATGACAAAGCCAATGTGATGAAGAAAGCTGATGGTGTCTGGCTATGAAAAGATATAGCATCTGGGGACTTAAAGGCTTGAGTAAACAAGCGGCCATCCGGCTCAAAACTAACAAAGCCCACATGGAAGAAGCACACCAGCCTGTGTGACCATGAGGTGTTGAAGGGATCGGGTGTCAGGCATCAAAGAACTAAAATTATATCATTATTAATAGGGGGGATTACAGATTGGTGACCCAAAATCCATCAATAGGTGAAGCAACATCCTCTTACAGAGGGGTTGCAGGGAGAAGATGAGCCATTAAACTACAGTGAAGTAACAACAAAATTTGCGTCTTTCCTCTAGGTCTCAAATGCTACCTCCCACCCACTATTATGCTCCCGGTTCTACCATACAAGTTCGGCTAGAACAGGGGATGTACACTAGCGTCGGAAACATGAGGAATTTAGGATAGATCTTCCCTCAAGACTAGTGATGGGAGTGGTGATACTGGGAGGGTGGAGGAATGGTGGAGTAGAAAGGGGGAACCAATTTCTGAGATCTATATATAACCTCCTCTCTGGGGCATGGCCAATAGGGAAGTGAGTGAAGGGACACATTAGATAGTGTATGATATGAAAATAATAACAATTTGTAAATTATTAAAGGTTCATGGCTGGGGGGGGGAGGGAAATATAGGGAGCTGGACCTGGGGGCTTAAGTGGAGGGAGGATATTTTTGAGAGTGATGATGGCAACAAGTGTTCAAATGAGGCCTGCATACAATTGATGTATGTATGGATTGTGAGGGGCGGTGTATGAGTACCCAATAAAATGATTAATTCAAAAAGGGGGGGGATGGGAAAAGGAGCTTATACCAAGGGCTCAAGTGGAAAATGTTTGGAAATGAATGTGGCAACATGTGTGCAAATGTGCTTTATACAGATGATATATGGAAAGTTGTAATAGCTGTAAGAACCCCCAATAAAATTACTTTTTCAAAAAGAAATCAAATGTAGGACAGTGGACAAATCTATGCAAAAGGTCTCCTTAAAGCATATATATCACTCTTACAATGCACATAAAGTATAAGCCGTCACATTTTCACTCACCTCGCATGCAGGGGGCAAGTGGGTAATGAATATAGAAGGCTGAAGAAGAATTGATGTGTTTGAATCATGGCACTGGTGAAAGATACAGAGTATACTAGGGGTGGTCAAAAGAAGAAGCAAAGGTGATTTGGAGAGAGGCCAATCAGAATGCTCTTTAGAAGTGAGCGTGGCTGAGGTTTATTTCTGGGACTCATCAGGAGGAACCAGTCCTTGGAAAAGGACATCATGTTTGGTGAACGAGAGGGACAGCAGAGAAAAGGAAGCCTTTTAGCAAGATGGACTGACACAGTGGCTCCAATCATGGGTTCAACCATAGCCATGATTGTGAGGTTGGCACGGAAGTGAGCCGTGTTTAGTTGAGTTGTACATGGACCCCTAACAACAGCAACAATCTGCCTTATTATGTCTTGACATCAGTTTTCCAGAAAGACAATTCGAAGCAAGCCTGCCCGAGAGAATAGATAGTCCCCATAGGGTTTCCTTGGCTACAGTCTTTTACAAGGGTAAATTGCTAAGTCGTCCGCTCTAAGAGTGGCGAGTTGGGCTTGAAACTCCAATATGTCAGCAAACCACTAAGTGCTAAATTGTGCCCCAGAGCTTCTTTGAATGAAACGCTTCTGTGCTATTTATGTTGTTGGCATTGCAAATACAAACATCAGAGATGAGGCAACAAGGGATGTGAAGCCCAGAAAAAGTAGGACCAATAGGAAGTTGAATTACTTGCGGTATGATTTCATGGGACTGTCCTCTGAGAAGTCACATGAAGGCCACTACAAGATTATCCACAGGAAATAAGAAATCCAAGAGAAGTTTTTCCATCAGCTCCATTTTCCCACTGATTAAAGGTTTGCCCCATAGAAATGTATGTGTCTGGTACTTGAGGGTTAGTACATATGTGGGTTTCAACAAGGGTGTTGGGCTGAAGTGTTGGCTTGATGGAAGACGTTTCAGAACCCCAGTTGAACTGGCTGCCATAGCTATGCTATGTCTGAAGCGAGAGATAGGGAGATCAAGAGGATCTAATGTGGTACCAAGAGACAACCAGGATAGTCTGGATCTTTTTGATCCTGTTATGCTGAGGTTTTATTTTTTGTTGTTGTTTTCATCCTGAAGGGATTTATTAAGGAAGTTGACAAGCTGGAATGCTAACAAGAAATGCTTTAGGTTGAGTTGCTTATCAGAACATATTGCCAGAGTTCTTTCAGATGTGCTAATAAATGTCAAAAGGAGGCATACAGCACTCCACTGTAAGGCTCAATGTCAAGGAATTCACCTCAAGCTCCGTGAGTATGCTGAGGTTTTGATGAGTCCATTCTGGCTGGAAAATCATGTTATTCAGGATTGGATAATTTACTTGAAGCATTTCTTTGATTACTCTCTTGGATAATTTTCTCTATTCTTTCTTTCAGGAACTCCCATTAATCAGATTTTGGATCACCTGGACCATTCCCCAAGATAACTGATGCTTCTTTCCTTCTTTTTTCAGACTTTGGTTCTATTTTTGGTGAACATTCCCCCAACTCTATCTTCCAATTCTTTGAAATTTTAAATTTCCATTGTCATTTATTTTTTTTTAAGCTTTTTTTTTGGTGGCATCACTGCCCTCTGGTGGTGGGAGTAGGAGGCCCAGCCTTGCTGCTGGATTTGAAACTCCAACCAAGTGGGCTGCAGTCCCGCACACAACCACTACGCCACCAGGGCTCAGCCCCGTCATTTATGTTTTATAGAGATTTTGCTTCAGAACATATTTAAGTATGCACACACACAGCTTCTTGTTCTTGTAAAAATATTTACCTTGATTTTCCTGGTTATTTATTTACAAATTGTCTTTTTTGGTCCTTCATGAAAACAAACTTTATTTTCTCTTGTTCATTAGTTTTGACTTCTGTTTTCCTGTTAAAGACGTTCCCCAGGTGTTTGATGAGCATGTAAAAGTGGGTGCCTGAAAATCTGTTTGAATGCTCCCTGTGTGGCGGAGAGCCGGTTAGCAAAGGAGCCCCCCAAAGACATTATTAATACCTTTTCTTTTGGGCTGGTCAGATTCCTTAGAGGAAATTCTCATGATCTTTGGCCTGGAAAGAAGATGCCAGCCTGCCAGTGCTTAGGGAATAACATGGGCCAAAGGGCAGTGTGCCTCAGTACTTAATATGCAAACTTGTACACACTTTCTCTCTCTCTCAACTGCTGCTGGTGTTCTGTATTCCGGATAACACAAACAAATAGGGCCATTGAGTCTAATCCACTTGTAGTGACCCTCCAGTTCAGTATTTCTCAAAGTAGATGATATTGCCTCCCGGGGGCTTCTGGAATGGACCTGGGGAGATGCAAAAATGGATAACCTATACTTTATCCTGGCTTTGGCCAGGATGATACCAAACAAAGATATATATTTTTTTATTGCCAGAGAGGTGTTGAGTAATTGATTTTCTGAAAAGGGGGCAGTAGGTCAAGTCAACAGGGAAACCTATGTTCCACCGGTGGAGAGCTGTTTCTTTGGGGTTCTGAGAGTTAGAGTCTTTATAGGCATCGCCAGTCTCCTTTTTCTCCCCAGGTCATGGTTAATAGGTGCAAAACCATTGACCTAGTGGTTAGCCACTCAATGTGCAATCCCGGAGGCCACCAGGACTCCTTTGTGTGGGCTGGAGAATGTCTCACTTACCTTCTCCAGAGAATAAGATCCAGGCTTCTCTGAGGGGGAGTAGATCTGGAAGGCTTACTGTTTCTTGAAGAGTCTTGGGACATTAGCTTGACTTTTCTCCCCTCATCTGTCTGCACATTTCCCTATAGTTTCAGCAGCTCCTAAATCTAGGGAGGGGAAGTGTTGGTTCTGAATTTTAAAATAAGGCGGCATCAGGATAGGAAGAAGATGCACTAACCTGCAAGCTGCACATGGAACAGTCATCCGTACTCTCCCCACTGCTGTGTGAGGATTTATCTTCTCGGGTCTGCTAAGCCAGACACCTGTTTCCCAGTTTACAAATCTTTGTGCCTGGGATCCCTTTTCCTCCCTTTTTGGTGATGATAGAGCTGGGGTTTCCTGCCTTTGTTGATCGTCATTTTCATGAGACTTCAGGTGGGATTGTATCTTAGTTTCGAGTCAGTCTCCCCCCATCTGGCTCTCTAGTTTTAATCATCTACCTTCCCTTCTGTTCAACGTTTATGTTTTCCAGTTCTCTTGCAGAAAAGAAGCATACACCTAACACCACCACACTGTCCCAACTCTCTCTCTCTCTAGCAAATACAGAATTTGGCCAATATGGGTCTAGTAGTAATTTCTCTGCTGGAATCGTATCTAGGAAAATCCTGGTTTCCCCAGATGTGTGTGTACCACAATAGAATTTGTGTTATGTTATGTCAACTCTGACTTTCAGAGAGGTCACAAAACACTAATGGAAGCTGGTGAAAGAGAACCTCATTTGACTCCATCAAAATCTAATAGCGTTGGGGCTGAGCTCTGGCGGCGCAGTGGTTGTTTGCGGAACTGCAACCTACTGGACTGGTGGTTCAAATACAGCAACAGCTTTCCAGGAGCAAGGATGGGCCACCTACTCCCACCAGAGGGCAGTGACGCCTCCCCCACCCAAAAAAACCTAATAGCATTTTGGTATAAATTACAAATCTTTCCATTTATTTTTTTTCTTTTCTCTACATTTAGCTTCTATGTGAGAGAAAAGATTGATTCGTTCAGGAATTTTAAGTAAGATAAAAGTAGCTATCCAAGTGTAACCTACAGCTAAAGAAATGTAAAGCCACAACCTAAATTTTTTTATATCTAAATGATAAAAAGCCATGCTATTTCAAGTGGCGATATTAAGATGCTAAAATATCCTGTGTCCAGTGAAAATTAAATTATGCTCTAAAGATAGAAGATAGTAAGAAGAAAAGTGGCCTTGGGCATGGCAGAAGTGATTTTCGCAATGAGGATGGAACAGGAACACATTTTTAGGTTTGCCATTAGCTGTTCTCTGGAAGGGTCCCTTCTCCATTATATTGTAGTCTGACTGCACAGATGTGAACAGATGAACAATTGCCTGGAATACTTAACTAGAGCATGTACTTCATATGAAGAAGCTGAGTGTACAAAAACTGTAGACTTTCGCCCATATTCAACAGTGGCAAACGATTTCTCATCCAGATCTGTTTAAGTAATTGCTTTGCAGTTGCTGTTTCAAAAGAAACTCCTGCATCACAATGAATCATTGAAGCAAATGCTAAGGAAAATCAGTATTTCATGTGACAATTTAAAAAAATCCTAAGAAATAAGCCACTCTCAAAATAGTCGAACCTTTTTCTCTGAGCTCATCCCTTCGCCACTCCTCCCAAAAGGGTGAAGCACAGTACTTGTCTTTAGAGGCTTAAAATTTAGGTGAGGAGAGAGATATTGTATACAAATTCAAGTATAATGTAAGGAAATGGTAAAAATGCTACGAAACTTAGGAGTAAAATAGAGAAGACTGACAGAAATTGACCAGGAGGGGGATCCACCATTCTGGAGGAGAAACTAAATTGCATCTTCTTGCCTTTGCTCCTTCCTTCCTTCCTTGGTCTGCAGTGAAGGAAGCCAGGAGAATAATTTAGGTGCAGTAAATAGAAAATAGTGCAAAGCAGTGAACAGTGAACATAATCTAATTACGGTTTGGGTTTCTCAGTTACTATATATTCTGATCGTGACAAAAACTCACCTTAGACAATTAAAACTTTTCTACTGACTTAAGTGGTCGAAAAGCTCCATGATGGAATGGGCCATGTGCGGATGAATCTTGTTATAGGCACCATCGAGTCTGTTAAGCCATAGCGACCCTCAATGCGCGAGAGAACAAAGCACTGTCCAGTCTGACATCACCCTCACAATTGTTCCCGTGTCTACTGAGTCCGTTGTTGCAGCTGCTGTGTCACTCCATCCTGCTGAAGGTCTTCCTCTTTGTCACTGCACTTTACCAAGCATGATGAATACAGGTGCTCTGATAACGTCATCCGGCATTTATCTTTCTCCATCATTTGGTTCTGCTTTCTTCTAAGCTAGCTTTTGGTTTCTTCTTATGGCAGAAATCGTACGAACAGTTCTTCAGTTAAAAGAGATTCTCATGGGCGAGAAATAATAAGTGTCATTAGTGATCGTATAGTACTCCTTGTAACTTGATTCATTCCAATAAACAATTTAATGTAGTTGTTCCTTGATTTTTGGACTTAATTAGTAAGATGGATGAAATTGAACACGGAAAAAAGGTGAGGCTGGAGGTGGGGCACTATTATACCTTTTAGGTATGAATCAGCCCATCTTCTAAATTTTCCCCATAGTCCAGGACTCCGCTCGTGGGAACACATTACTCCTTGGGACCCTGGTTCTATTAGGACCACAAAGAAATCTTGCATTTGTGATGAATTCTAAAGTGATTTAACTAATTTGTAAACCAGGGTACATATAGATATCATTTACATTTTCTACCTTTGAATTTTATTTGAAGTCTTTTTCTCCACATGTATTCCATTCTAGAGAGGAATTGTATAGCTGCATAAAACAGAAGGAAGTTTTTGGTTGACATGTTGCTGTGTTGAGAGATAATTGTATGAAATGGTACATTCTGCATAATAGATTATGCAAAATTTGTCCTGTTGTACTTCTCGATAGCAAGATAAAGATTTATTTATTTCTGTACTTTCAAATCTTTCAATCAATAAAATCGAACTGCTAAGATTGAAAAAAAAGGTTTTTTCCCATGCTTCATCCCCCCCATCCTACCACCAGAATTCATTGCGCTATACGCATCTCATATACATTTCTCCAAACCGATCATGACTTACTTCAAAAACACTCAATGAGCCAGTATGAACTCAATTAGCACACATGCACACACATACATACACATAAGAAAAATCTTACAAATAATAATTTGGTAATGAAAGGGCCAATGATTCATAATCTGTTAGTAATAATATGCCAACGAAATTGGGAATGCTTCATCTATGTACAATAGGACAGAAAGAGTCTTCCTCGACTTTTTGTTCATTTTTCAAAGTACTGTGTTTTTCATGTGTAACACATTATATCAATTACATGCAAAGCACTTGCAGGAACCCGATGTGTGGGAGGGCTGCCTGGTTTGTGCGCGCACACAAAAAGAGAACATGTATGTCATTTGTGTAAAGATAGAAATTTAGTATTGCCTTGAGTATCCACACTATTTTGCTTATTTTTATTTCAATTATATTATAATTTTTTATAATGGACACGATGTACTATTTGTATTATCATTTGGTTAATTCTATTTATGTATTGGTTCTGGAGAATCTGAAACAATAGAAAACCGCACGTACAAGCGTTTAAATGAAAAGAGCTTGGTAGTTTGAGTCTGGAACCAAATCTGGATCCCATATTAGGAGAAAAAAATACAGGTGAGGAGAAAAGACTCAAGTCTGGAGACTTGCAGGAGCTGAGAGTGCTGGGGAACTTTGGGGTGTTAGAGGCATTGCAAACATCCGTTAGATAACATCACAACGCTGCCACCCGCTTTGCCTCTAAGGGGCGCTATTTCAGAATATTTTCGTAGCCCAAGAATGGCTGCGGCGGATTCGTCATGCTGGTCAGAGGCAGGTGCTGTTTTAGGACATACCTCAATGCTTTGTTTTATTGCACTGACAGAAACGTGTCTCCATTTTCCCTTCTCTCGCCCTGCTTCTGATTTCTTCTTCTCTAACTGCAGTTCAGGCTAACAACTTGGAGCGCACGGTGTTTGGTGAATTTTAAAAAGTAGTCATTTGCGCTCCATAACTTTTTTTGGTGGTTTGAGAATGAAAAAAAGGATGAAAGAGGGAGATCTACAAAACCAGGTGATGTTTCCATTGCTCTAGAGACATCCCCACTGGGAACATTTCCTGGAAGCTGCAGGTGTCATATTGAGCTGAGTAAGAGCAACTGTTGCAAGAACACAAGAACAAGTTGACTGCCATCAAGCAAAGTTCCCTTGTGAAGAGCAGTCAGCACAGCAGAACATCCTGGAAGTCAGGTGGCCAGGCCGAGGATGCTTCCAATGGCACAAGGAGTCCTTCTGTAGCAGCACAGATACTCATCCTCCCTAAAGAATCTGAAATGAAACCCAGCACCTTGGACATCCAGTGGTCTGTGGGCGTGGTAAATTGGCAGACCTGGTTTGCCAACTTGGAAGCTTTAATAAATATCATCATGGTCACAATGCAAAATATTTTCTTGGAAAAAAATTTATTTTGTTTGCCTGTTTTGTTGTTACTTTGTTCAGATGTTTCATTTCATGAACCTGGGGCTCAAGGCCTTGATCAAAGAGGAAAGCACATTAAATTCATTAGCTTCTTCATTTGCGTCAAAGCACACTTTGACTTTTGGAACGTGAGAAAGCAGGCTTGTTGTTGGGGTTTGGTGCTAGCAAATTGGTCTGACTCACAGGGACTCCTAACACAGCAGTTTGAGAAATTCTGTGTATCTCTCCCTTTTGTTTTACTTACCTCCAGTCTTTGCACATCTCAGTGTGATATTTCGTAGTAGTCCATCTTCTGTAGCTGTACTTTGAACTTTTCTGTTTATAACTCTTTAAATAATCATTTCTTCCTTTCATTGTAGCTACTTTGTGTTGAAAGGTAAACCAGAGTATCTCTGATATCCATTTTGGTCTTTCCCCCTTCTCCATCTCTCTTTAAAGACTTTTGGTTTTTCTGTGTCTGATAGCCTGGCTGTGATTCCATAACTCGCTTGGTCTTTAGTCATAAGTGTTCGATGAGTCTAATCTATTCTTGAGATTGTGTCTAAACTCAAGTATGATAAACTCAAGCTCATATCTAGTTTTTATTTTCATAGACTCAAGCTCATAGCCTAGTTTTCATTTTCTTCAGTTTCAATTTGAACTTGCACATGAACAATTGATGATTGGCCACAGTCCTTTTCCTGACTTAGGTTTTGAAGTTCTCCATCATCTCTTTCTACAGATGTAGATAATTTGATTTTTGTACTTTTCATCTGGCAAGAGAGGGGTTATGTTCTTGAAAGAGTCATTTTCAATAAAGAAGCTACTGGTCTTGCACATTTCTGTTATGTGATCCCTTGCATATGCATAGTTCCTATCACCAAGGCTATAATTTCCTACTATTGATCATTCTTTTCTTGCAACGTCCATATTCCAAACACACGTTATTATCAACGTCTTCTGATTGCATGTTTGACGCACTCCAGACTGCTGAAGTCAGTAAAACCCTTCAATTTCTTAATCATTAACATTGAATAGCAGTTGTGTGAACTGAGCTCCCTTTTAGGCCTGTAGGGTTTATCTGATCACTGACAGCATTGTACTTTGGTGTTGATCTTGAAATGTTCTTTTTGATGACAACTATGATGTTATCCCTCTTCCACTGGTCTTTCCTAGCACAGGAGAGTATATGATCATATCATTATCTGATTAAGAATAGCCAATTCCAGTTCATTTGAGCTCACTCGTGTCTAGGATATTGACCCCTATCCAATTTATTTGTTTTGATAGCTTTCAACTTATTTGATTTATATTTATCACATGGCATGTTCTGGTTACTGATTGATACTTACAGTGATTTCTTCTCTGTTTAAATTGTATCACATAAGCAAATGATGTTCCCTAATGCTTCATCGAGGTCTTTGAGACTCACTCTTTGAGGGAGGAGGCAGCTCTTCCACAGGTTCATTTTGAGGGCCTTCCAACCTGAGACACTCATCTTGGTCACTATTGTATGAATTTAATATGTGGACTGTGGTGAGTTCCTCATGTCAAAATCCTTTGCTATTACATTTCACATGTAGGGAAAGTTTATCTCCATGGCCTGTGGTAGGATGTTCTGATCCAGGTCAACTTTGAAAATAAATAGAATTCAATGCCACCTTCTTATCAATTAACTCAATGAATAGTGTCTATTTCTAGCTTAGCAAACATTCTCAGAGTACTCCAGGTCAAATCCTACATTAGCATATGTCATTTCAGTTATTTCCTACAATTATTCTGCAGGAGAGAAAGATCACATTGAATTTACAGTAGAAGAAATCAAATTTGGAGAAGAGAATGCTCCAATCACTGTACCATACTGAATTGGTTGATGAGTGAGTTAATGTATTCATTGTCAGGAAATAATGTTTAAGACCACTAATATGTAACCTTGCCAGACACTGTCTTGTGTGCTCAAGATACAAACGTCAAGGAGATAGGAAAATAGATGGTTGTGATCAAGTCAATCTCAACTCATGGTGGCTTTATGTACAACAGAATATCACCTGGTCCTGATCATCCTTTGAGTATTGACAAGATCAAGTATACTCTTGGGGACACTTTTCCAATCCAGCTCACCAAATGTCCCCCTCACCCTTGATGGTCCCATCCTTCAGCAAACACCAAGTCCTGTTTCAATGATTGATTGCTCCTCATGACATATCCAAAGCTCCTGCCTATCAGTGTGTGTTACTGTGATGTTTCAAACTATGGCACCAGTATATCCAATTTTCACTTATTGACATGATTAGGTTCCAAGGAAAGCTCATTATGAGAAAATCAGCACTATGCAAAAATGGAGGATGACCACATATGATCACAAATGGAGGGGGACAACAGAATCATGGACCTGCAAGACCATTGAGAATCATGAGTAAGTAAAACTGACACATCACTGTCTCCATCTCAACCAGCAGAACTCTTGCCTCACATTTCAGTGTTTGTTATTCCTAATAAGCATTGTTAATGTGAAAAAGAATTGAATGGCAGCTTTTTTTTCTACTGATATCAATGGAAAATATAGGACAAAAAAAACCAGTTTATAGGTGGGGAGTAGATGTATTTCAATTTCAGCAGAGTTTAAGATAAAAGTAATTATTTTGCCTCCATGCAGCTCCATGACAAGTGTGGGGAAATGGATTTGACATTTGTTACTAGATGGAAATCTTTTTATTGTCTTTACTTGACATGAAGGGTATATTTGCTAAATCGTTTATTTCAATTTCTAGTAGGATGTGTGAGACATAGCTTGGCAGGATCTTTCTTCTTTGGAAGTTTATACCTCCTGACAGTCTTAATAGATATAAAACTGTGTAAACAATAATAATTAGATACAATTGTTCACTAATTCAGTAATCTCAAATTGAGAAAAAACAGCATTCAATCAATAGATAAAAATTATCCTCTAGGCACCCAAGATAGAAGCTACTGAGTCTACTAATTGAAGCTAGTACACTTTGTTAACAGAAACACAATTTAGGCATTCACTTTAAACCAAAATCACTTACTGATCATTTTGTTTAGGTTTGGTTCTAACTGCTGGAACTGGAAGGTAGTCTAAAAAATGTTAAGGAATATAGAAAATAATTAAAAAAATAAAACACCCCATTTAGTTCGAATTTCTTATGAACAGTGTGGCTGAGTTTAACAGCCTGTTTTAGAAACTATCAGCTCCTTAATTGAAAATAGCTAACTCTTGGTTTTTGATCAATTATAGGGTTCCTGAAAATGAAGAAAGTGATTAAAAAAACTTTCTTTTTTTATTTTCAGAGAGTGACTTTTAATCTCATATCCCCACTGTCCCAAAGGGATGTGGACTTGAGGTGGAAAACATCATGCTATAGTTTCACCATCCTTTGACAAAACAGCACTTCCTGGAGAGTTGCCTAAGTTGTTTCATGTTGTCAATTACTAGACTGGGTGTTTCATGGGAATAGCTTTGTTAGTGAGACAAGAGCCTTTATGAAGCAGAAAAGGAACCAATCGGCACATTGGACTTCGAATAATCCTGCTAGCTATTTGGGGAAGGAGGTTTTGGATATTTGCACCAAGAACATCCAGTTTCAGGTGGCCCATGGGCTGCATTATGGACCTGTGGAGGGTTAAAAGAATGGTTTTATTCTTTTTAACTATTAACTATTTAATCATTTTAACTATTAATTTAGCTATTTAAATTTAACTATTTAATTTAACTATTTAATCACATTAGGGAGATTTGTAAAGCCATCATGGCAATCAATTTCATAATACTTTCTTGAATCATTTCACAGTCATTGATACCTGTCAGGCCAAATATAGGATGCTACATTGCAGATAGTCGAGATTCTCATCCACGCTTAACATTTTTAGTTCCAATGCCCTTGTTCTGAAAGGCTGTAGTCCAATATTCTTGCACCCTTCATCTTTACTATAATTTATACATCAGCTATGTTGGGTCACCTTGCAAAAGTATATAGATAGCACTTTGGAGCTCTGAGCTTTCTGTTGAGAGTGATGTAAAAATTTGGAAACAGTAATGGTGAGTACACAACATGGTGCACATAATGTTGCTGAGTTGTACATGTGAAAAAGATTGAAGTAGAAAATATACAGCCTACTTCCGTTGCGAAAATTCCGACTTGAAGAAACTGCTTAGATCCAGGTAGCACTGCTCTTTTGGGGTTCCAGAGTACAGATCTTTACAGAAGCAGATTACCTTATTTCCTTTCATGAAGTTACAAGGGGGTTCAAACTGTCGATCTTTTTGTTAACAGCCTAACACTTAACTTACTCTTCATCCATATAGAGCAAAATGTGTATGTAAATGATATATATATAAGATTAAACATATATTTATTTATAAGGGCTTCAGAGATTTGTAGAAAAGCTCCATTATTTCTAAATTCTATCTTTCTAAAATCTTTTTGAAGGTCTCTCCTATGTACTTAACATAATAAAAGCATATAGACTATGTAACATAAATAAAGGTAAATATCCACGTTCCTGGAAAAAGTTGAACTGCAACTTTGATCAGGACTTGATTTAACTTATGTTTTGAAGCCTTCCTTTTGTATCCATCATTAGTGCTTTAGGCATATATTATTGTTGTTTGGTGCCATTGAATTGGTTCTGATTCAGCAATCCTATGCACAACAGAATGAAACACTACCCAGTTCTGTGAAAACCTCACAATTCTCATGTTTGAGCCCATTGTGGCAGCCATGGTGTTAGTTTATTTTATTGAAGATTTTCCTCTTTTCTGATACTTCTCTGTCAAGCATGATGTCCTTTCCAAAAGTCTGATCTTCGTTCATAACACGTCTACATTATTCAAGTTGAAGTCTCTTTATCCTCACTCCTAAGGAGCATTCTTCCAAGACAGATTTATTTGTTCTTGTGGCACTCTATGATAGTGTCAATATTTTTTGGAAGCACAGTAATTCAGAGGCATCGATTCTTCTCCAGTCTTCCTTATTGACTGTCCAACTTTTACATGCAAATGAGCGAATTCAAATTATCCTGGATGTTCAGCTTCTGAACACAATCACTGAAGACAAAGCGGGAGCATAAGCAAATATGGTGAAGAAAATTGGTGATGCCCAGCTATCAAAAGATATAACATCTGGAGTCTTCAAGGCTTGAAGATAAACAAATGGCAGTCTAGCTGAGAAGTAACAAAGTTCACATGGAAGACGCACACTAGCCTGTGTGATCAAGAGGTATCAATAAGATTAAGTATCAGGCATCAAAGAACAAAAGCAATCATATCATTGTGAATGAGGAGTGGGAAGTGGAGAACCAAAGCCCTTCTGTAGGCAATTGGACATCCCCTTGCAGAAGGGTTGCGGGGAGGAGATGAACCATTCAGGGTGCAGTATAGCACTGATGAAGCATACAGTTTTCCTCTAGTTCTGAAATGCTTCCTCCTTTCCACTATCATGATGCCAATTCTACCTTACAAATCTGGATAGACCAGAGGATGTACACTGGTACAGAAAAGACCTGGAAACAGAGGGAATCCAGGACAGATAAACCACTCAGGATGAATAATGAAAGTAGAGATATCAGGAAGGTAAGGGAGAGGTAGGAGAGAAAGAGGAAACCAATCACAATGATCTACATATAGCCCTTTCTCTCAAGGATGGACAACAGAAAAGTGGACATCGGTCAGTGTAAAACATAAAAAAATAATAAAATTTGATAAATTATCAAGGGTTTGTGAGAGAGGGAGAGGGAAAAATGAGGAGAGAATACCAAGGGCTCAAGTAAAAAGAAAATGTTTTGCAAATATTGATGGCAGTAAATGTACAAATATGCTTGACATAATTAATAGATGTGTGGAATGTGACAAGAGCTGTAAGAACCCCCAATAAATCATTTTAAAAATGAATAAAATAAAATTATCATGGATTGGGTCAGACATAAAAGCAACTTCCTTGCTCTTCACCACTGTAAAGAGGTCTTGTGCTATGGATTTACCCCAATGAAATATGTCATTTGATTCTTTTTAAAGTTAATGTCATTATTTTAAAAATTGAGGCAAAGTATATACATAACAAAGTATTCTCCAGTTCAAAATCTACAAGTATATTTCAATGCCATTTATTATACTCTTCATGTTGTACAAGCATTATTGATACCCCTTTCCAAATTATTCCACCACCATTAAGATAAATTGAATGTTCCTTAGCAAAAAAATCTTTTTCCTTCATCCATAGTAACAATTGGTCAAGTGTGGTTTCTGACTGTGTTTTAGTAGTTGTCTTGATATAATTTACACATATCATGCATATTAATAGTTAAATCACTTTTAAAAAGAGTTGTATATACATAACCCAATCAGTTATAATGCTTCCTCCCTCCATCCTATATTCATTGTTTCCTCCTCAAATTCCCTTTTGCTCCACCCCTCATCCACATCCCTGATAAACCATTGCATCAGTTACTGTCTCTATGTATCTACTCCTTCTGTTTCTCAAATGGGGAAACAATAGGAACAATAAAAACAAAATATTTGAATTCAGATTGGGTAGAGAAGGAGGTCAACTGACCAAGTCTCATATTATACCATGATTTGATCTACCATAATCAAGTTTACAATAATCTCTGTCTAGTCGTAAAGCTATTCAAACCCTTCACTTGTGACAGTGGGCATCTGCCAGAGGCTTTATCTGACTAGCTCCTCTGCAGATAGATTTTGGGTCACTGTTCGCCATTGCTTTGTACAAATTGAGTGTTCATAATCTAAGCTCTAGTACTTTCCCCTTCATCATGCTTGAATTTTGTTGCCATCATCTTTGAATCATGTAAGCTGGTGTGTTTCTTTGATGTATACTTAGTTGATGCCTCACTTAGATGACTGCTGGTTTGAATACAAGTGTTTAAGATCACAGACACTATTTAAATCAGTAGCCAGGCACCATCTAATTTCTTCACCACACCTTGCTGTAGCACCCTTCCGTGATATTTTCATGAAAGCGAGTATCTAGCAGGGACATGTTACAAGAACTATTTTTGACTGGAGCTAGAAATAAGTGGGGTCCCTAAACCACCTGTTTGTCCACTGGCTATGAATGAATCTGGTTTACTTTGGCGGTCATATTATGTCGTTTGAATTCTTGACCCTGGCTTCTATTAGCATTGCTTATCGATCTAAGCAAGATGAAAGATCACGTCAATCTTTTTTCTCTGTCTGCCATGATGTTGTTTACTGGTCTATTTATGAGACTTTTGTCTTTCTTTACATTGAGTTCTAGTCCATATTGACGACTGTAGTCCTTGATTTTCATCATTAAGTGCATTAATTGCTCCTTGCTTTCAGCAAGCAAGGTTGTGCTACCTGCATTTTGCTAACCAATCCCAATGCCTCATTCATCTTCCTGTAATTCAGCTTCTCAAATTATCTGCTCAGTATACAGAATGGGTAAGTATGGTAGAAATATACAACCCTGACACCCTTTCATAAATTTAAGTGATGCAGTATTCTTTGTTATGATTGAACAACTGGGTCTTGGTCCAAGGATAGGTTTCATAAGAGCATAATGAATTCCCATTGCTATATTATGCAAATGTTATACAGTAAAGTATAATGGTGTCTGTAATAGGCTTATGTTTTTCTACTTTCTACTTTCAAGGAAATAGTCAGTACAACTATTATTCAAACTTATGCACCAAGCACAAAAGCTAGCAGTGACAAAATGAAAGAAAACTACCAATGTCTTTAGTCTGAAATGGAGTAAACATCCTATCAAGATTCATTGGTTATTATTGGTGATTGCAATGCAAAAGTTGGAAACAAAAAAGAAGGAACATAAATTAGAAAATATGGTTTCAGTGATAGAAATGAAGTTGGAGATCTTGATAGAATTGTACAAGATCATCAAGTAGTTCATAGTAAATACCATTTTCCAACACAAAAGGTGACTATACACATAGACTTCTCCAGATGGAATACACAGAAATAAAATTGGCTACCTCTGTGGGAAGAGATGATGGAGGAACTCAGTATTAGCAGCTAATACCATGCCAGGACTTGCCTGTGGAACAGAACACCAATTGCTCATATATAAATTCAGGTTGAAACTGAAGGAAATTTTTAACAATTCACAAGAACCAAAATACAACCCTGAGTCTATCCCTTTTGAATATTCAGAACATCTTAAGAAGAGATGTGCTTCAATGAACACTAATGCATGAAGACATGATGAGCTGGGGGAGGACATTAAGAACACCACACATAAAGCAAGCAAAAGGTTATTAAAAGGATAGGGCAGAAAGCACCAAAGTGAACGTAAGAAGGGACTCTGACACCTGTTCTTAACAGTAGAGTAGCTTGGAAGCTAGTGTTGGGATACAGTGTACAGTGTACAATACGAAAAAAAATAATAATTTGTAAATTCCTAAGGGTTCAAGGGGAAGGGAGGGAGGAAGGTGTGGCAGTCATGTGCTCATGTTAATTTTATAATTGAAATGTAGGGGTGGAGTCTAGCCTGTTAATCAGGAAAAAGCCATTGAGTAGCTGATGAGGCCTCTGTGTGGGCATGGCTTTCACCTGAGACTCCAGGGAAATCTCGTGATATTTCCCTCGTGAAGATGAGAAGCTATCTTCCCCAGTTGTTGGGAGTTGGTTTGAGAGATGATTAAACACAGGCAACACAGAATGGCGGCGGCTGGGAGCCTAGAGTAGCCGGTGGAGAGACCACACAGCTTAGACCTGATGAAGACAGACCTCTGAAGCTGGAGTGGCATGCTGTTGATGGACCTGAGCCCTGGAAGCGAGGAGCCATGGGGAGACCCCTGAAAGCACCAGAATTCTGCACCCACTGACCTGTGACTTCCTAAGTCAGAAGCAGACTTGATAGACTGATTTTGGGCATATGGGTTATTATTGGACTTATGACTTTGCACTGGACAGGATTGGGATGCCTTCTTAGGGTCACATTTCTTTTGTATTAAAACCTTTCCTTATACCTATATGCCTATACCTATACCTATACCTCTGAAATTTGTTCCTCTAGTCTACTCGGACTAACACAGAAGGATAATATAGGGAGCTGATACTGGGGACCTGGAGGGAGAATGTTTTGAGAGTGATGATGGCAATGGGTGTGTAAATATGACCTGCATACAATTGATGTTGGTATGGATTGTGATGGGAGTTGTATGGGCCCCCAATAAAATGTTTCATTAAAAAAAGGTGGGGGAGGGGACAGGGGAGGTTTTTTTTTTTTTTAAAGAGGAGCTTGTACCAAGGGCTCAAGTGGAAAAAGTTTGGAAATGTATGTTGCAACATGTGTGCAAATGTGCTTGATACAAATGATGTACTGAAAGTTGTGGTAGCTGTAAGAGCCCCCAATAAAATTATTAAAAAATAGTAGAGTAGCTAAGGTTAATGGAAGAAATGATAAAGTCAAAGAGCTGAATAGCAAGTTTCAAGCTGCAGCTTGAGAATACAAAGTCTAATATATTAATGGAATGTGCAGAAACCTAGAAGTAGTGAGCCAAAAGGGAAGAATATGTCCAGCATGTCTTAATCTGAAAGAACTCAAGGAAAATATTCCAACCTTGAACTGCATTATTGAAAAATTCTATAGGCAAGCTGTTGACTTATGCAGAAATCATCAAAGAAGATGAAAAGAACATACAGTCACGTATCCAAAAGAACTGGTTAACATTAAACTATTTCAGGAGGTGAGACAGGAGAAAGAACCAACCCTGAGGAAGGTAGGTGAGGAAGGAAGATGTTCAAGCTGCACCAAAAATATTAGCCAAAATCAAGGTGTCAGTCTGGATAGACTAGAGAATCAAATCCATAGAAATTTATGTGTATAAAATCCTTTTATATAAAGAGTAATTGTACATTAAGAAAGCATCCCAGCCTAGTCCAGTCTATACCCATAAATCAATATTAGTTCATAAATCTGATACTAATCTATAAAGTCCTTTTCAGACTCATGAAACACATGCAATGATGCTGAATGCAGGACTATCACAGGCCAGTGGGTAGAACATCCTTGGATGCAGTGGGGTTGTACGCATCTCAACACGGGCAGAGTCTCCAGGTGACTTCTCCAGCTTCCAGTACTACAGCAGGGTAGGTCCATGTGGTCTTTCCTCAGGGACAACTCAAATGGAGTCAGCAGAGAGAGATATTATCTACCTCTTCCAAGAAGGAAATACTGGAATTCCCAGAATCCGTGAGGGAAGGCAATGCCCACATGGAAGTCTCATTGACTATCATGCTATTGACAGAGTAGACTTCATCTCTTCACTATTAATCCTCAAATTGACACCAGATTATGTAACTACCATATAAGGTGTCAGGAATTGACGGAACACCTTGAAATGTTTTAGCAGGCTGATGAAACACTAGAAGTATTCATCTATGTTAGGAAATTTGGAAGACAGCTACATGGCCAACAGACTGGAAGAGATCCATATTTATACCCATTCCAAAGAAAGGTGATCCAACAGTATGCTGTAATTGTAGATCAATGTCATCAATATCCCGTGTAAGGAAAAGTTTGCTACAGATAATCTAACAATTTCAGAGGTCCATTGACTGGAGCTGCCAGAGGTTCAACTTGGGTTGAGAAGAGAATGTTGCAAAAGGGATAAGATTTCTGATGTCAGATGGAACTTGGTGGAAAGTAGGGGATGCTAGAAAGATGTTTACTTGTGTTTTATTGCAAAGGCATTTGTCTGAGTAGATCATAACAAACTTGATAGCCTTGAGAAGAATAGGGATTCTAGAACAATTAATTGTGCCTCTGTGAAACTTGTAAATGGATCAAGAGGCAGTCAGATTTGTGAACAGAACAAGGGAATGGTTAATAATTCGCAATATGTGGGTCAGGACTGTTTCCTCTCACCAGGCTTATTCAATCTCGATGCAAAACAAATAATTAGGTGGATCGCATGAAAAGGAAAGAAACATCAGAATTGGAGGAAAGGTTATTAACAACTTGCCTTATGTCGATGATACACACTTGCTTACTGAAAGTAAGGAGAACTTGAGATGCTTGCTGATGAAGATTAAGGATTATAGCTTTCAGGATGGATTACAGCTTAATGTCAAAAAGACCAACATCTTCATAACTGGACCAATACATAATATCATGATAAATGGAGACAGCTTTGGCGTTGTCAAGGATTTTGTCCTGCTTGGATCCACAATCAATGCCCATGGAAGCGGCGGTCAAGAAATCAAAAGATGGGTAATTGGTTAAATTGAAAAGCAGGGCTGTTCCTTTGAGGACTAAGGTGGGCCTAATATAATTATTGAACTTGTATTGTGCATGTCATTTACCTATATTATTTCATTTTTCTCAAAGTCCAAAGGTAACTTGCTCAAAGTCATTCATTTGGGAAAGAAACCAGACCTCCTTAGAGTTTGGAAAAGCCTGGAGGCTACTTTGAGGATGAAGGTGCACCTGAACTAAGCCAGAGTATCTGAAATCACCTTATATGTTTGTGAATCTTGGGAAGTGAATAAGGAAGACAAAGAAGAATTTAAGCATTTTAATTGTAGTTCTGGAGAAAAATGTGGCCAGGACTATGACTATTAAAAGGAAAAACAAATTTATATTGGGAGAAGTAAGACCAGAGGGTTCCTTTGCTACAAGGATGTAAAACTTCATCACACATATAGTCATATAGTCAGGAGACTCCAGTCCCTGGAGAAGGACATCATGCTTGGAAAGTAGGGGGTCAATGAAATAGGGAAAGCCCCTCAATGAGATGGACTGATGTAGTGGCTACCTGCTCCCCTAAGGATTTAAAGTGGGGGAAACCCAAATGGAAAGTTCTAATTTGTCTTGGAAGTTCACTTTGAATTGGAGTTGACTTGACATCAGTGGGTTGGGGTTTCTGTGGTAAAGAATTTAGCTTGTGAAGTATCCAGGAGGTTTCACTAAAGGTGGTTTCCCTTTTAAACACAGCACAAGTTTACCTATTTTGATTTTGAACAAGAACTCAAACTTGAGTGGAGTCCTCTCTTGAGATATAGCATATGCCTGGAGAAGTCGAATTAATAACTATTTAGAGCAGCGGTTCTCAACCTGTGGGTCGAGACTCCTTTGGGAATCAAAAGACCCTTTCACAGGGGTCGCCTGATTCATAACAGTGTTAAAATTGCAGCTATGAAGTAGCAACAAAAATAATGTTATGGTTGGGGACGTATCAGCACAACATGAGGAACTGTATGAAAAGGTTGGGGCATGAGGGAGACTCAGAACCACTGATTAGCATAACTATTTATCATTCATAAGGTAAGCAGGGCTTTTTACCTGTGGCTAAGCAGACCAACTGTAAATTAGCCTGACACAGAACTTCAAAAGTATGAATATATATTGTTTAAATATTCTGAGTAAGACTTCAGACCATTTTTTTAACTTGATTTGAAATCCCACTGTTTTTAACCCACAGCTGTCTTATATTGTAAAATTTTATCAAGCATTTCTTTCCATGGAGGTCTAAAAGATCAAGCATGGGTTAATTTCAGCATATGAATTCTAATATATGGCAAACATAATGCTTAAGTATATTGAGCTGCTAACAATGGGCAAAATGAATCAGTGGGAAATTTAGAAAGAAATCATATGTGAAGTAACTTAATATTATATAGCTCCCAAGTCTCATCTGTCAGTCTGTCATATGCTGTGGAGTGGTAATTTTAGTTTAGACATTGGTAGCTGTAAAAAAAAGACATGGAATGAGTAAAGATTGATTGCCTAGGAAGCAGTAATGTGAACAGTACTAAAGTCGAAGATGAGGACATTAAAGATGTCTATTAGCTTCTCGGGTCTGACATTCTTTGTTCATGATGCATTGATACTTACTGGTCATTGAAATGTTTGACTTGAAATGATTGAATTGACCAATTGCAATGTTTCAGAAAGCATGCACAATGCTGGAGGTGCTCACTTATTTATGCAAAAAAATATGGAAAATGAGCTAGCTGGCCAATCAATTGGAAGATAGCCATATCTGTGCTTCATCTAAAGAAAAGTGATGCAACCAAATATATAAATTCTTTTTGTTTGTTTTTTTTGGGGGACATCACTGCCCTCTGGTGGGAGTGGGAGGCCCAGTCTTGCTCCTGGAGAGCTGCTGCTGGATTTGAACCGCCAAGTCAATGGGCTGCAATCCCGCACTCAACCACTATGCCACCAAGGCTCAGCCAGTGCAAATTCTTAAACCATATATTAATATCACATCTAATTAATTTTTTTGCTGAATGAAATTTTTTTAAAATGAATCATTTTATTGGGGGCCCATACAACTCTCATCACAATCCATACCAACATCAATTGTATGCAGGCCACATTTATACACCCATTGCCATCATCACTCTCAAAACATCCTCCCTCCCTCCGGGCCCCCAGTATCAGCTCCCTATATTACCCTTCCTCTCCCCCTTTCCCCTTGAACCCCTAGTAATTTATAAATTGTTATTTTTTTCATAGTTTACACTGTACAATGTGTCCCAAAACCTGCTTCCCTGTTGTCTGTGTCCCAGAAAGGAGGCTACATGTAGATCCCTGAAGTTGGTTCTCCCTTTCTATTCCTCCATCCCTCCACCCCCCTGGTATTACCACTCCTATTACTAGTCTTGATGGATCATCTATCCTAAGTTTCCCATGTTTCCAACTTCACTGTACATCTCCTGGTCTAGCTGGATTTATGTGGTAGAATTGGGGTCATGATAGTGGGTGGGAGGCAGCATGGGAACTAGAGGAAGGCTGCATATTTCATAGCTCCTACCCTGTATGTTAACTGGCTCATCTCCTCCTTGTAACCCCTCTGCAAGAGGATGTCACCTCACCTATTGATGGGTTTTGGGTCCCCAATCTGTACTCCCCCTCATTAATATAATATAATTTTAGCTCATCGATGCCTGACACTGGATCTCTTCACCACCTCATGATTACACAGGTTGGTGTGCTTCTTACGGTGGACTTTATTGCTTCTGAGCTGAATGGCCGCTTGTTTACTTAAGACTTTAAGACCCCAGATAGCTTATGCACACATTTGTCCTCAGCGATCTTATCAGGAAAGTGAGCATGCAATGTTATGCTTTTTAGTTCTTGAAGCCTGATACCTAATCCCTTTGACGCCTCATGATTCCACAAGCTAGTGTGCTTCTTCCATGTGGGCTATGTTGCTTCTGAGCTAGATGGCTGCTTGTTTACTTTCAAGCCTTTAAGACCCCAGACGCTCCATCTTTTGATAGCCAGACACCATCAGCTTTCTTCGCCACCTTTGCTTATGCACACAGTGATCTTATGTCTTCAGTGATCATGTTGGAAAGGTGAGCATCTTGGAATGCTAACTTAATAGAACAAAGTGTTCTTGAACCAAGGAGGTACTTGAGTGGAGATCCAATGCCCATCTGGTGTCCTATTACTAAGCCTATAAATATGCACGTTAATCTCTTTCCCCATCCTCACTTATAAATATATGCCCCTATGTACATACCTATATTTGAACCTCTATAAATTCCCATTATTCCCCAGTTCCTTCCTCTATTTCCATTTGCTTCCCTCTTGTCTCACTATCATGCTCAGTCTCCATTTGGTTTTCAGTAGTTTCTCTCTGTTACATTAGTCTTAATCAATCCCTATCGGCCTTCTCTCACCCACCTTGTCCCTGCATTTGTATTAATTGTTATTCCCTTTTTCCTGGGCTGGTCGACGTCACTACCTTTCCCCCTCTTCCCCCTCTTCCATGTCTCCTACCTTGGAACCATCAGTTCTGTCATTTTCGCCTCCAACCTCTTTGTCCAGTCTATCTTGTCTAGATAGACCTGCAGAGGTAACATTATGTACAAAAAGGTCTAAAATGGAGCAACTGAAGCAAATAAAACAAGGATAACAACAGCAAGAAACCCCCTCAATGTACTGTACAATATGTAACAGAATAGTAAAAATAAAAACAATATAAAAACCAGTATAAAGTTCAAGGTCTGTAGTTGACCTCCTAGAGTGACCCCTGGTTGAGTTGGATGGGGTCCCAATACCCTGGCCCAAAGTATATCCTTGGCACTCCATCTGTGACTCTACGCTCTGTTGCACACTCTTAGTGCTTTGCATTGGTGTGGTTGTGTCCGACAGGGTATAATCTTGACCCCGCTTCTTCATCCTGGCCCCAATAGGCCTTGGGTCAGTGATGGTAGCCATATTTCATAGCGGTGCCGACCGAATAGTCCTCTTTGTGCATTAGCTGTTCTGAGTGGAAATATCATCCTGAAGGCTCGGTGGGCCAGGATGCACATCATTCTCTCTTCTTCCCCTTTCATTTGTTCTCATGTGCTCTGGTCAGGCTTATCTCACTCCCCAAGCTTCAACTTCAGTGCTGACCTCCAAGGCAAATTCCTCTCGTAGAGAGGTGGCTGCTCCTATAGTTGGGGTTGGGGTTGTGTTCTCAGGTCCCTCTACTGGTTCTCCACTCCATGCTGTCATGCTCCATTCACATCCTGGGTCTCCGACTGAAAGAAATTTAATGAAGGTTGTAGCATAGATTTGAGTTGCCAGAAATTTAAGAAGACTTGGAATGAGGGACATCCCTGTTGACTTCAGATGGATCTTTGATGATTACCAAAAAGATTTTTACCTGTGTTTTATTGAGTAGGTCTTGTGCTCTATGGATCACCATGAAAAGAATGAGGATTCAATAATATTTAACTGTGCTCATGGAAAGCCTGTATACAGACCAAGAGGCAGTGATTTGAATGGTTTAAAATCTGGAAATGTGTATGTCAGAGTTGTATCCTTCCACCATGCATAATCAATTTATATGCTGACCAGACAAACCAAGAAGCTGGACTATGTGAGAATGAAGTGGGCAGCAGGACTAAAGGAAGACCCAGTAAGAACTCACAATAAGTAGACAGCAGAAAGTTAATTTCTGAAAGTGAAGGAACTCGGAGTACTTACTGATGAATGTCTAAGCTATGGTCTACAGCATGGATTACATCTCTCCATACAGAACACGAAAATTCTCACAATGGAACCCATAAGCAACTGCTGATTTAATCGATAAAAAACTAAAGTACTCAGCGATTTCATTTTATTTGGCAAAATCAATATCCATGGAAGCAGCATTCACAACACATTAAGCAACATTAAGCAACACAGTGTATTGGACAGTGGTGCTAAAAAAGTTTGCTTCTTTTTCTTTATTATACCTTTTTATTATGATCTTTGTGACAGCTAACTGCATAAAGCATCAGCTTCCCACTCATCAGTTCATACACATTTCAGTCGATCTCATTCCTTGTAAACTTTCAATGCAACTTTACTTACCCCTGCTGCTCCCCGTGCTGCCCACCTCCATTCCTCATTTTTCCTAACCCTCCTGAAATTTGGCCCCTTGATCTCAAATGATTGGTTATTGTAATATGTACCTCACTAGTGCTATTCTTCTCTCATAGACCTAATGTAAGGCTGGAAATTCAGTCATGGGTTTGAGTTTAGTTCCAGAAATGAAAATTGACTAAGGGTCACAGTCTCTGGATTTCCATCAGTGTTTCCTCAACCAGTTAACTTAGTCCATTTTATGATTTTGAGTTCTTTTTTTGGGGGGCATCACTGCCTCTGGTGGCCATGGGCGCTACCCAGTGCTGCTCCTGAGAGCAGCTGCTGGATTTGAACCGCCAAGCCCGCGGGTGATTTTGAGTTCTGTTCCAATTTTTATCCCCTACTACCCAGGACCTTCTCCTGTGATCCTTTACAGAGACATTTACAGTGGCAGTGGAGCATCGACTTGTTCTTCTGGCCGCAGGGTGTGGTTCTATTGCTAAGCACCCAATTTTCTTTTCTGAAGAGAACTAATACAACCATTATCTTCTGAATTCTTTTAGAGATTTTCCATGGGTGTTAGTTTTTGCATCTTATTGTTACTCATATATGGCACCACAATCAATGTTTTCTTCTGTATCTTACCTGAAAAGTAGTAGGCATAGAGAGTAAAGGAAAGTAAATAACTTATTTGTGGTCCTGAGTTTCCTAGCAATTCACAAAACTCAGAAGCTATATGGATATCATCTACTGGTTTTCAACCTAAAAAATCTAGACTGTCTCTGCAATAGATTTAAAAAACAAACAGAAAAAAGGGTAAAAGAATTGTCAGTCCTACTTGAAAACAGAAAGTTGCAGTATCGTAGCAATAATTTCTTTCAGAAGAATGAACACAAGACTAGTCTCAAGAAGTTGGGGATGAAAGAAGCCCCAAATACCCAACTCTTCCAAGATGCTGTCCTGCTCTGTTCCCCCTTCCCCCTTCCATTCTCCCTGGAGTATATTGCCTCACACCGCTGGGTTCTTCAATGTCCCACAGAAAGTCAAAAGCTTTGAAGAGTTATAAGCAGTAATATAAACATGAACGAAGTTCAAGTATCAATTTAAAAATCTTTATTTTTGTCTTACAGGTAAGTAAATATTTATTTGCAGTTGCCAGCATCATTGGAAAATGACCAATTTTACACTATAACTTAGAAATTCTATTGAATTATAAGTTAAATAATATTATAAATAAAATTATTTTATACATATGCTTTGAACTGAAACTCTAGCTATTTTCTCTACATACCCAGGCATGTGCATAAAGGTATATGTCTAAGGAGCTCATTTCTATGTCATGAAGAAGTGGTGAAAACTCTTAAAATGGTCATCAAGAGAGAAGTGCTTGCTATGAAATGCTATATAAGAATTTAAAAGCATGTGCTAACTATCGACATGGGATGATTTTCTCAACATATTGTATGCAAAAGCAAGTTGCAGATCAAAATGTACAGTATAATCTAATTTTTAGGAGAAAGAAAATGCTAATCCAAAGTATGTATCCAAAAATTACATATCCTCTATATAAAGCTATGTCGAAGAACATCTGACTTAATGCACATCTACATGTTAAACTCTCCATCAGGAGAGCAGGGTTTGTGTATGTATGTGTGTTTGTTGGCTGGAATGGGTGAAGATGAAGGGAGATTTAAACTTTTCATTATGTATGTCTTGTTGTCATTGGAAATGCCTATAACTAGAATGTATTTACAGATACTTAAATAAATAAAGCTTAAAAAATATACCGTGGCTATTCTTAGAACTGCTTCCATGAAGTGTAATGAAGTGATTATTTCTAAAACTGAGCCTAAGATAATTTGTATTTTCAGATTACAATTGGAGCACCAATTATGAGATCATAGATAGACAAGGGTATAATAGGTTTGCTCACAAACCACCCATGTAGGATTAGTCTTGCCACTGCACATGGTTTAGGAGAATGTGAAGGTCCTCATTAGAGCTGAAGCCTTGTTATAATGAGGCGATTTTACTGACAAATGGCGCCAGTCCCATCAAACTAAATTCTGCATGGCAGCAAGTAGTCTCAAGTTCTGGGCTGGACTTCTTTCTGCTGCTGCAATCCTACTGAACTTTTGCTCTTTAACATAAGAAAAACAGTGACAGAATGAAACTTGCCTGGCATCATTAAAATTGTGAAATGGACTTACAGTTGTTTGGCAAATTTGTTGCACAAGGGCATCATTAATCTTCTTTCTTCAAATTTCAAGAGAAAGAGCTCGATGCCCTAATATCGCTGAATTTTCTACCTCCTAGAAAGTTTATATTAGGACACTATTTTTTTTAACACTTAACCTTTTTGACCCGGTTTCCTGCTTTACGCAAAGACCAGTGGCCAACAAGTACGATCCTCTCTTCTCAACCCCAAACCAAAGGCCAAACCCACTGTCATGGAATCGGTTTAGATTCACACTACCCTATCGGATGGTGGAGGCCTGCCCCACAGGCTTTTGGAGGCTGTCAATCATCAAGGAAGCAGATTGCTACCTCTTTCTCCCAAGAAGCAGAGCAGCAGCTAGCGGGTTACAACTACCCACTTTTTGGTTAGCACCTGGGTGCTTCAACCAAGGTATCTCCAGGGCGGTTGTCTCCACTTACTTTTTTAATATCTGTATATTCAAAACAATGGTGAAAGCACGGTGGCAAACAACCCATATTTCTTTGCAGTGAAAGGGGACAAAGACTACTATGCAAAATGGCAGAGGCATGCCCCAGGGAAAGGAAGCCATCTGGGTCAGTTTCAGCCGGTTGGTTACCACAGAGGAATGCAAGTTCAGATTTTCCTGCTTTTTCAACCTTTTAAAGAGAAGCAAAAAATTCTGGTTTGGAGCTGGAATCCATCTTCAGCACAAATTCCGATATATCAGGTGACTGCTTGGAGCACAGGTCTCAGGGGACTCGTCACATTGAGACTTCATGCAGCCAGGGAAAGTTTCGTAATAGTTTAGCTTGTCAGGTTTGATCTTGGGCAAGCCAGGGGTACGTGGTACTGGCACGACTTTTTTGCTACCATCATAAAGAAACTATACTATTTGATATACTATTTCCAGGATATGATCCTGATTTTTGCCTGGTTTCAATAGGCATTCGATCCTGCCCCACATGTGCGACAACTCCAGAAGTATCAAGACCTATGCTGTTTTCCAGACATATCCTTCTCTGACACTGTACTGTGATACCACTCTGGCAGTCTCCATAGCTCCCTTTTCTGGTGGAGTCCTCCCGCTCACCACTCAAGGCCCAGTTTGGATGTCATCCTACTTCTTCCATCATCATTTATTTTGAAATGGAATCCGTCCCTGCTGCTTTACTCACAAAAACCCTCTCAGATATCTCCATCATAGCATTTACTTCATCTCAAAACAATCTCTGGACACTTCTGAATTGGTAGCTATCTATCCCTGGCTATGTATTTATTATATATGTATTGTTGCATAATAGAATAGGATTAATTCTATTATTACATCCACGGTGTACAATGACTCTTGAAAGTTTATTACTTTTCAATCTACCATTTTATTATGTAGGTCCTTATTTTACTTACATATTTTCATATTTAGGATGTCTTGTTGGAAGAGTATTATAAGTTGCTTTTGACCAAGGTAAGTGGATCCATGGGTGTTAACAAGATATTAAAGCAGAACTGGGCATAAGAAATGGCCTTTGTTAAACTTCTAATTGTATGCAAGAGGAAAGTGAGGGTCAGAGTGGAGGGAGGCCCTGGGGTTAGGCTGGGTTCTGAAGTTAGCCTGGTCTTAAGTCCTGGTTCTACCACTTCTTATCTATGTGAACAGAGATGTAAGTTCTGCTCTTCAGTAGCTGGAGGTGAAAACGAGACCAATGATTTTAGGTTTCAAATAAGAAAAAAAATAGGTGGCTCTTATGAGAGAATCTCTTGAATATTCCCAGTAGAGGTATGACCATATGGCAATTACTAAGTAAATGCGAATTATTATAATAGGTTCTGTAGTTTGTCCCTAAGATACATAGGAGTTAGTGTCAGAGTCAGGAAGAGAGCCTTCGTTTTTCACTGTTGATGCTTTACCAGTGTAACTGATTCTTGTCTTTTATGGCAGGTAGTGGGTATTTTTTGAATTGGCTCAGTTGCCAAGCACCTATTAGACCCACTGTCAGTCAAGTCAACTCTGATTCATAGCTTCCTTATGGGAACTACTTGCTAGCCTTTCTGAGGCTGTAAGTTTTTATGGGAGCAGAATCTCTCATCTTTCTCCCACAGAGTGGCTGGTGAGTTTGAACCACTGACCTTTTGGTTAGCAGTCTGATGTTCAGTCCACTGTACCACCAGGGCTCCTAGCATTTAAGATGTGGTATTTTCCTTATAAGAGGATCTTTGGTAGAGCTTTTAAAAGTAAATGCTGGATAAAGGAAACACAGTTTTTTAGCAAAAAACAAGACAATAATATTAAACTAATTGAATACCTATACTTTCTTTTGCTCATATATGCTATGTCAAAAAAGATATATAAATCATGGAATGTATTTTGAATCAGGCTTGTCTGTACTCATTTAAAAGAAATCATCCATGACTCCTTGCATCAAAATCCCCAAAACTTCACAATTGAAGTGTTGGAAGCAATAAAGGTATATGGCAGAGTGGCAGGATAAAAGATCAACAAACAGACAAACAAACAAAAAAAAGATCAGCAAACAGAAGCCTATCAGTCTGCTATACACATCAGGCAAGATCACAGAAGAGGAAATTGAAGAGGTGGTACCCTTTGTTATAGGGAAGCACAAATTGAAATATCTAGCAATAAACCTGATTTAAAAAATGAAAGATTTGTACGAGGAAAATTATAGGATGCTGTACAAGATACCAAGAGGAACCTCAACACATGGAAGAATATCTGATGCTCGGGGATGAAAAGATTCAGTTATGCCCAAGGCACTACATAAATTTAATGCAACCTGTGTAAGTCCGGGTAGACTAGAGGAACAAATTTCATAGACACGCATATGGATATAAGGAAAGGTTTATATAAGAAGTACAGGACATAGAGCCCTGTTCAGTTCAAAATCCTAAGTCCGATATGAACCCATATGCCCGAAATCAGTCTATAAAGTCTCCTTCCGACTCACAAAGTCACAGGTCAGTGGGTGCAGAATCCTGGCACTGGCAAGGGTCTCCACATAGCTCCTTGCTTCCAGGGCTCAGGGTCCATAAACAGCAGAAGCAACTCATCACTGGCAGAGTTCTCCATGTGGCCGCCCCAGCTTCAGAGGTCTGGTTCCATCAGGGCAAAGCCATGTGGTCTCTCCACCGGCTCCTCTAGCTTCTCAGACGCTGCCATCTTGTCTTGTCCATGATTCATTGTCTCAGGGAACTAACTCCCAACAACCAGGGAGATAGTTTCTCATCTTCATGAGGGAAATATCCTGAGATTTCCCAGACGTCTCAGGAGAAAGCCATGCCCACACAGAGGTCTCATTGGCTATTCAATGGCTATCTCCAGATTAACAGGCTAGACTGCACCCCTACATTTCAATCATAAAATTAACATAAGCACATGACTGCCACACTTCCCCAATACGAATACCACAACCCTTCTTCAAAGAATTGGAAAAACTGATTACCACCTTCATATGGAGAGGGAAAAAGCCTAGAATTAGCAGAGAACTCATTAAGAAGAAGGACAAAATAGGGGGGCTTGCTCTACCTGACTTTAGCACATATGATACAGGCACAGTAGTCAAAACAGGGTTGTACTGGTGTAATGACAGATATTCAGACCAATTGAAATCAACTAAAGACACAGAAATAAAAACAACAGCATACAGGCCACTTATTTTTGATAAGGGTCCAAAAATATCAAATGGGAAATGGACACCCTCTTCAATAAATGGTGCTGGAAAAAATGGATATCTACATCCAAAAAAATGAAGGAAGACACTTATCCCTCTCCACACACAAGAATAAACTCAAGGTGGATCATAGACCATGAAGTAAAATCCCAAACAATTAAACCCATTAATGAAGGAATTGGGACAAACCTGAGAACACATGGGAATACATACGCTATTGGAAATAGAAAAGGCTACAAATGCAGAACAGTAGCAAATTGACAAGTGACATATACTAAAGATAAATCACCTGTGTACACCGAAAGAATTCACCAAGAAAGTAATGGGCCCACAGAAAGGGAAAACATCTTTAGCAATGAAACATCAGACAAAGCCCTTATTACTAAAACCTGTAATATTTTGCAAGCTTACAATAAGAGAAAAATTAACTGCCCATTGAAAAGGTGGGCAAAGGACCTGAACAAAAGTTTCACAGAGGCAGTATAGCAGCAATGAAACATATGGCTTTTCTTGAGTTCTTCCATGCTCCCCCCTCCCTCCCAGCCCCATCACTATCATGATCCCAATTCTACCTTACAAATCCGACTAGACCAGAGGATGTACATTAGTACAGATAGGAACTGGGAGCATAGGAAATCCAGAACAGATAATCCCTTTAGTACCAGTGGTGATACTGGGAGGATAGAGGGAACATGGATAAAAAGGGGCAACTGATTGTACGATTCTAAGTATAACTTCCTCCTTGACATATGGACAACAGGGAAGTGGGTGAAGGGAGACATCACATAGTGTAAGATATGATAAAATAATAATAATTCACAAATTATCAAGGGTTCACGAGAGAGAGAGGGGTGTGGGGAGGGCAGGGGAAAATGAGGAGCTGCTACCAATGGTTTAAGTAGAAAGCAAATATTTTGAGAATGATGAGGGCAAAAAAATGTACAAATGCGCTTGGCATACAATAGATGTATGTACAGATTGCGATAAGAGTTGTATGAGCCCCCAATAAAATGATTTTAAAAGAAGAAGAAAAGAAAGCTGATGGTGTCTGGCTGTCAAATATAAAGCATCTGGGGTCTTAGAAGACTTGAATGTGAATAGGTGGTCATGTAGCTGAGCAGTAACAAAGCCCACATAGAGGAAGCACACCACCAGCCTGTGTGACCACGAGGTGCTGAAGGGATCAGGTATTAAAAAGCAAAAATGATATCATTGTAAATTAAAGGAAATGCAGATTGGGGCCCTAAAGTCCATCTGTATGATATCCCCTTACAGAAGCATTGCTGGGAGGAGATGAGCCAGTCAGGGAGCAGAATAGCAACCATGAAATACAACTTTCCTCTAGTTCTTAAATACTACCCCCCGCCCCAGCTATCATGATCCTAGTTCTACCTTCCAAATCAACTAGACCAAAGGATATACTCTGGTATAGATAGGAACAGGAAATACTGGACAGATGATCCCTTCAGGATCAGTGGTGAGAGTGGTGATACTGGGTGGATGGAGGGAAGGTGGAGTAGGAAGGGGAAACCAATTCTAAGAATCTGTATATAATCTCCTACCTGGGGGATGGACAACAGGAAAGTAGGTGAAGGAAGACATGGGATAGTGTAAGATATGACAAAATAATAACAATTTATAAATTATCAAGAGTTCATGAGGGAAGGGAGAGCAGAGGGGGTGGTGAAGAGGAGCTGATGTCAAGGGCTTAAGTAGAAAGCAAATGTTTTGAGAATTATGTGGGCAAAATATGTACAAATGTGCTTGACATACAATGGACGCATGTATAGGTTGTAATAATAGTTGTATGAGCCCCCAATAAAATGTTTTTTATAAGAAATGATACAAGGTGAAATGAAGAGGAACCATCCCTGTTTATGTCCTTTCCATGATATTTTGCTTATAAAATGGTGAGAATTTGTGAATCTGTGTTAAAATAATGACTGATTACTTAAGTGTATGTTCATTGTGGTTGGTGTGGTGGTCTTCTAAGCTGTGTCTGAATCATTTTATCCTGCTGTAGTGCTTGTTTTTTTAGTGGGTTGTTCAGTATTTTCATTAATTTGAAGCAACCAAAGAACAATTTACCATTGCAGTGGAGCAACCAATTACAGATCTCTTTAGCTGCACATAAAACTCTCTGCCTGGAAATCATTTCCACACCTTCCCTAGAATATCCGTCTCTATCGTGTCTTTTGATTTTTACTTTGTATTCTTCTATACTCCTTAGAAATGGATAATTGTACTATTATGCTCATGACAAAAATACAAAAGATATAATAAAATGACCCTGTAATTTTAATGTTGGAAGTGACAAAAATTGTTCATTTCCTAAAAATGATATTGCTTACTTACAGAGTCAGATCAATGTATAAATTTGAATACTAGTTTTTAAAGAGCATATGTTATTTATACAAAGATGTGGCTGGCATGGATCTATTTTTGTATGACAATGTCAAACAAAGGGATTTTCTTATTTTTGTTCTGTGAAATTTTGAATCGTGTGTGTGTGTGTGTGTGTGTGTAAATGCTTATTCTGAGACAGACCGAGACAATGACCAACTTTGGAACCAGTATGCAGAACAATGACTTCTCACATTTTAGACTTGGGTTTCCTAAACATTTTAAAGAACTCATTAACGTCAGAGGAGGAGCTTATTACAATCAAGAAGATTCGGGAGTGGAACACATCTTTTAGATCTTGGGGAGCCAGTGCTATAAAACTCCTTGATCAAAGCTTAGGGAATAAACAGGCTGCCATTAGTAAATGGGGATAGCATTACATCAAGATTGTCAGTCTGTGACTTTGAACCTGAATTATCAGGACTTAAAGAATCCCAAGGGGGTTAGTTCTCTTTGTTGGGGACTCAGGATCATGGTCTCATGGAATAGTGCAGTCAGTTAGTATAAAAGAGTTCTTAAAGTTTATGTTCTAACTTCCACTGTGGTGAGTAGTATCTGAGATCTTGAAGAGTTAGGAGCAGCATTCTAAGATAAAATTATTGGTCTCTATCTTGAACAAAAGATGAAAAATTTGACCCAAGACCAGAGAAAGAACTGGAGTATAGGACTAATGGTCTTTGACAAAAGAACTACTGACTTTTCCACCTTAAGGATGAGATGCTGTTATCTTTCAGGCCATTGCTTTAGTCCCTGTGGTATTTTAAAAAAAATTTTACATAATTTTATTGGAGGCTCTTACAACTCTTATAACATTCAATACATCATTTGTATTAAGCATATTTGTACCCATGTTGCCATATTCATTTTCAAATATTTTCTACTTAAGCCCTTGGTAAAAGCTCCTCTTTCTCCCTCTTTTTTTTTAATGAATCATTTTCTTTGGGACTCACACAACTCTCTTCATGATCCATTCATACATCAATTGTAAGCAAGCCACATTTGCATCCTTGTTGATATCATCACTCTCAAAACATCCTCCCACACTTAGGCCCCCAAATCCAGCTCCCCATATTTTCCTTTCTCCCCTACCTCTCCCCTATGAGCCCTTAATGATTACAAATTATTACTTTTTAATATTGAACACTGTCCAGTGTGTCCCTTCACTCACTTTCCTGTTGGCAATGCCCCAGAGAGGAGGTTATATGTAGATCCCCGAAATTGGTTCTCCCTTTCTACTCCACCATCCTGCCACCCTCCCAGCATCACCACTCCCACCACTAGCCCTGAGGGAACATTTATCCTAAATTCCCCATTTTTCTGATTCCAGTGTACATCCATCCCCTGGCCTAGCTGAATCTGTCAGGTAGAATTGGGATCATGATAGTGGGTGGGAGGAAGCGTTTGAGAACTAGAGGAAAGTTGCACATTTCATAGTCCCTGTGTTAATACATTGGATGAAAGATCTTTTGGCTGACTCTCAACCAAGCACAATGTCTATAGTATATTTAATATTCTGCCCTAAGTAGACAATGTTTTGAAGCTATCCATAAGGGTTTCAGTGGCTATATCCTCTGAAGTGGGCAGCTAATTCCTTCTTGATGTCTTCTGTTCATCTCGAAGATCTGTTGAACCTGTTTACTTTGGGTGACCCTGTAGGCATTGGAAATACCAGTGATGGGATACCAACTGAAATGTTTCGACCAGCTGCTGAAGCACTGGAATCACTTACTTGTCTAGGATAGGAAATACAGAAGACAATTACTTGACCAAGTGATCAGAAGAATTCCTTATTTGTACCCATTCCAAAAAAGAGGACCCAACAAAATGCTCAAAGGATAGGACAATATCATTGATATAATATGCAAGTAAAATTTTGCAGAAGTTCATCCAACAATAGTTGTAGCAATACGTTTACAGGGATCTGCCAGAGGTGCATGCCAGCTTCAGAAGAGGTTGTGTTACAAGGGATATCTTTGCTAATGTCAGATGGATCTTTGCTCAAAGCAGAGTATGCTAGAAGGAGGTTTACTTGTGTTTTATTGACTATGACAAGTAGTTCAGGTATGCGAATAGTAAACTATGGATAACCTTCAGAAGAATTGGATTCCAGAACAATTCATTTTGCTTCTAGGGTACTTGTACTTGGATCAGAAGTCAGTTGTACAAACAGAACAAGAGACTACTGCATTGTTTTAAAATCAGGAAAAGTGTGCTTCAGAGTTGTTTCCTCTCACTGTATTTGTTCAATCTGTAGGCTGAGCAAATCATCAGAGAAAATGAACTATATGAGAAGAATATGGCATCAGGGCTGAAGGAAGACTCACTAACAATTTGTAATATTTAGATGATACAACATCGCTTGCTGGACTGGAGAGGAATTGAAACACTTGGTTAGGAAGGTCAAAGATTTCAGTATGGATTGCACCTCAATGTAAGGAATACCAAAATCCTGAAAACTGAACCAAATAGCTAACATCATGATAAATGGAGAAAAAATTCAAGTAGTCTTGGATTTGCCATTGATCTATCAACAGTCAATGCTCTTGGAAGCGGCAGTCAAGAGACCAAAAGGTAGGTTATGTTGGATAAATCTGCTGCACCAACATTGAAAAGCAAGAATGTTACTTTGAGCACTAAGATGCCCCTGACCCAAGCTATGGGATTTTTCACTGCTTCATATGCAGGGGAAATTTGGACAATGCATAAAGAAGACCAAAGAAGAAGCAGTGCATCTGAATTGTGGTGCAGTAAAAGAGTATTAAAAGTACCACTGTCTGCTAAAAGGACACACCCATCGATCTTGAAAGAAGGAGAGTTTTCTATGGCGGCCCAGATGGCAAAACTCTGTCTTGCATACCTTGGAGCTGTTTTGAGGAGAGACCAGTCCCTAGAGAAGGACATTGGGGCTTGCTCGGTGAAGTGATGTGGCAGTGAAAAAGAGGAAGGCCCTCAACAAGAAGCTTTGGCACCATGGCTGCAGCAGTGGGCTCAGGCGTAGGGAGAATTGTGAGAATGGAGCAGTGTTTTGTTCTGTTGTGAATAGGGTTGCTATGGATCAGAACCGACTCTACAGTGCCTAACAAGATGAACAACCACATCCTACTGCATATGTGCCATTTTCAATGTTCCTTACTCATTGTGCATGCATTTGAGATAATTCTTAATACCATGGGTTGGGACAGAGACACTGTGATCCTCAAAGTGACATCTTTATTTTTTTTAACACCTTAAGTAAGTTAATTTGCAGCTGTCTTTCCCCCCAAAGCATTATCTTTGTAAGACCAAAGGATTAACAGGTATTGTAAAGCATAGATACAATAGTGGTTGATCGGAGAGATTAAATAAATTGAATAAAGCCAGACAAGAAAGAATGTGAATGTTGATACACTGTAAATGATTACACCACTGATCAGTATGTCTAGAAACTGTGGAATGGGTGTGTGTTTTGCTCTGTATATTTAAACACCCACAGACACAACCCCATGAGTCTATGCAATAGGTGAACACAACATGAAAAAAATGGAATGTCCTGAAAGATATTTGGAATTGGGATCAAGAATTGGAAAAGAGACAGACAGACAGACAAGCAAACATGAAACCTTACAGATGTGAGGTGTCTGGCAGAGCTTAGAGTAAAATCATGGGAAATAAACTCACCTTACCTGAGTACATCATTGTTCTGAAATGGTGAATGGTAGGCAGAGGGGTGTGAGTAGAAACCATCATAAAGAAATGGAAATCAACTTGTGCTTGCTACTATCCAGGACCCTTTTAGTTTCTTTGTTCAAGGAACTCTTTGAGAATTGGAAGAAGTAATGGAACCCTTCTGGGAGAGATGCTCATTTGCATGCTACATGATGATTGATATATTAATAACCTCTTTAATGCTCTTTGTTTCATTAGAAAAATTGAAACAACATAACTAATAGTTATCATTAGATACATCGATTGAACCCGTTCCAGCTTACAAGGCTCCATTTAGAATATTCACAGGCTAAAAAAGGTATTTTATAAAGTTCCTTTATTGTTTCTGGTGAGACCAATTGATTTCTCTCCTGGGTAGTCGGAAAATGCTGTAGTGGCTCTGTGGTTAAAAAGCACAGATGCTAACTGCAAGGTCAGGGGTTCTAGCTTAGCAGCTGCCCTCTGTGAGAAAGAGGAGGCAGTCTGTTGTCAAGCTCTGGAAACCTTGTAGGCTACTCTACTCTGTCTCTCAGGATCACTATGGTTAGAATCACCTCAACAACAGTGCATGTGGTGTTAGTCAGGGAAGGAAGGGCTTTAGATGAAGGAAACTTTGAGCTAAAAAAATATCACATTATTGTACTCAGTGATCAAGGGCAATCACTTAAGCTGGTGGGAGTAGAATTCACTTAAATAATCTATGAAATAGGAGAGTTACTTGTCCTCATATGTATATGGTAGACATATGAGATACTACATGCCAGATTGGACTACCTCTCAGTGTACAAAAAGTACCATGAATAATATCTATTCTTGATAGTGCCACATACAAGGGGCCTAGATTGTTTGCAGTTAGAACATGACCTAGAGATTAGACAGTTACTTGAGCTAAGAATTCTATAAATATAATATTTGCATTAAGTGCTAGCAATGAAAAAAAATAGAAAAGCAAAGCAAAATAAGCCATAGAACTATAGAGGTCTTTTATTTGTGCTACATAATGTATAGACACATTAGACATGCAAAGCTTCGGGAAACAAAACCAATGCCAAGATCCTCACAGTTATTCCTATTTTACCCCTATTTTTGCAAGGCACTTGGAAGGATTCTAATTTCTAAAGATTTTCAGTAGAGTAAATTTTTGGTTGTCTGGAGGAAGTCTGGTTTTCTGCACTTTTGGCAATCTAGAATTGGGAAAAGTATAAATGACACCATGTCTTTTTTTTTTTTAAAACAAGTAAAAATGAACCCTTGTACTAGTTGTGATAAGTACTGTGGAAAAGGGAAAAGATTCCAAGATTTGCCCTGATTCTGTGCTGATTGGTTAACAACAACAACAACAACAACAACAACAACAACAACAAAATTATTGCAGATGCCAGCTCCCAAAGGGATAGAGGATGGGAATTTAAGTTAGGCAAAAACAAACAAACAGACAAACAGACAGGCAGTGTAGTTGTGGGGAAGATAATTCAGGGGATGGTTCTGGGAAGGCAATGCAATCTGTTGGCATTTTAAAAGATTTTTTAAAATAAATTTGCATAGCTCAGTAATCATTTTTAATGTTAATGCATCTTTGGCTCATCCAAAAGCACATGGTCTGGGTATGGAGTACTGAGGTCAACAACAGAGTGTGTAGAAATGGAATCAGATCAAGAAAAGAGCCTAGTGATATTTATCAACCCACAAGATCACTAATGCTTCTTAGAAAAATGACATATTAAATCAATATGTGCCCTGGGCTCCCATGTGTCTGATTAACACGGAGAGTGCAGAACATCAATTGGGATTTGAATTAAAAGCATTGCTTGCTTTTTCGCTTATCATCAGTCTTTCCATTTTTCATGGATGGGCTTCATTGAAAATCTGGAAAGGAGGGCTGAGCCCCCGTGGCGTAGTGGTTGTGCACGGGACTGTGGCCCACTGGGATGAAGGTTCAATTCCAGCAGTGGGGCCGGGCCTCCTACTCCCACCACCGGGGAGCAGTGATGCCCCTCCCCCCCCCAAAAAGAAAGAAAATATGGAAAGGAATTCTTATATGCTTCTTAGAATAATAGTTTACCTTTCTGTATAAATACAGTCATTTGCAGACTGGTCATCTCTTTTCTGAAGTTATAGGTGGTGTAGAGAAATTGGAAGCCACACAAAAACTAATAGGGTTATTAATGAGTTATTCACTGATCATATTTGTACTCTCTATTCCACCGAAATACTAACTATTCAACAAAAATATTCACTGCAACCGAGTCAATTTTGAGTTGTACTGACCCATTAGTACAGATGGGTTGCTTTCCCTGTGAAAAATGAAGTGTTCTGTCTGGCAAATATTTATTTCAGGAACCCAAGAGTAGTTCTCTGGCTGCAGGGTCACTGATTAACCTGATTAACACGGAGAGTGCAGAACATCAATTGGGATTTGAATTAAAAGCATTGCTTGCTTTTTCGCTTATCCAATAGACAGGTCTCAAAAAAGCATAAGCTCAAGGGAATTGTTTTTTACTAGGTAAGCTAAGTTACTTGACTTTAAGAAGACATTAGAGGACATAATTGGGTTAAGATTAAAATATTATCTCATGACAATAGTTTTGGGGCATTTATATGGACTTCATGGCTCCAGTCAGTCTGGATTCCAACTGGATAGCAGGATTCTTAAAGGTTTTCAAAGGCAGTTTTGAAGTAACTATAAGCCTTGCTGTGGGAGCCTTAAAAATTAAGAAGCACCACCACGTAACTTCATTGGATGTCTGTTTTAAAACCATATATCCAGATAATGTTATCCTCGTGCTTAGAATACCAAGATAGTACTTAAATTTTTATCTCCAGGTAAGAACTATCCTCTACACTCTAGCTCTATCCACCCGATGACAGTTCTACTTGGTGTCTCACTGCCATTTCAAACAACAGTATCCAAAGTGGAATTCATGCACATTGAACCCAATCATCCTCTCTGAGTAAAGAACTTTTTATATTAAGTATGAACATTGGAACCCTGAAGAATATCCTTGAAACCTTCCTCTCCACCTTTTCCAATTCTTTCATAATCATCTGCTTTACATATTTCCTGCCACTAATTGGGTTCTGACTAGCATCTTCTTTTATCTGGACAACTGCATTATCTTCCCAACTAGAGACCCACCTAACCATAGCCCATTCACAGGGCACTTTAGTTTTCCAGTCAGCAATTGACACAGATTTTGTTTTGTAAGATTAGTTGCACATTCCTCAATATAACCGCACTTCCCAAGATTCCCGCTCTTCCTTCTTTTCTGCCCTTTCCTGCCTTCTGGAATCTCTTTTGGGCAAATACTGCCATTTTGGTCTCACATGATGGACTGCTCTAAATACTGTGTTCTTCATGAGTGTTACTGCTCGCTGTAGAAATCTCTCAGCTGGACTGAAACATGTTCCCCGGGTAGGATCAATTCCAGGTTTGAAGTCTTAAAGGCCATCGGCTCAGGAGTCCCCCCAGTTTACCGCAGACCAGTAAGTTTGGTCTTTTCTATAATTTTGAGTTTTATGACACATTTTTCTAACATTATGCCCAGAAGCCAGTATTGGTAATTGAGTATCAACAAATTCTTCAGATCTCAGGGTGGTTGAAGCAGTAGTTTGCATGGTACATGGGACTAATAGTTTCCTTGCATCTTTGTTGTTGTTTTTATCCCTGCTACTTTTCTTTTAAATGTCTCATCAACTTTTAATATATTAGGGGCTGCTGGTGCATTGGACTGAGACCTGCATGTTCAGCAATGTGAAACTGCCAGCTCCTTGGGAGAAACATGGGGCTTTCTAGTACTGTGAACGGTTATAGTCTCAGAAACCCACAGCAGGCCACCAGGACTCAGCATTGGTTCTGTGGCAGATAGTTGATATTACTACCATATGGAAATTGCTTTAACTGCCTCTCAGGACAATGGTCCTTGCGTTAGTCCGGGTAGGCTAGAGGAACAAATTTCATAGACACACGTATGGATATAGAGAAAAGGTTTATATACAAAAGGAACAGGACATTGAGCCCAGTCCAGTTCAAAGTCATAAGTCCGATATTAACCCATATGCCCAAAATCAGTCTATAAAGTCTCCTTCTGACTCACAAAGTCACAGGTCAGTGGGTGCAGAATCCCGGCGCTGGCAGGGGTCTCCACATGACTCCTCGCTTCCAGGGCTCAGGGTCCATTAACAGCAGAAGCAACTCATCACTGGCAGAGGTCTCCATATGGCCGGCCCAGCTTCAGAGGTCTGGCTCCATCAGGGCAAAGTTGTGTGGTCTCTCTGCCGGCTCCTCCAGCTTCTCGGACGCTGCCATCTTGTCTTGTCCGTGATTAATTGTCTCTGAGACTAATTCTTAACAACTGCGGAGATAGCTTCTCATCTTCACGAGGGAAATATCGTGAGATTTCCCAGAAGTCTCAGGAGAAAGCCATGCCCACACAGAGACCTCAATGGCTATTCAATGGCTA